>MOOZ01001040.1:428317-439971 GCA_002930495.1 Cecropterus lyciades
TTCATGAAATCGAAATTTTCTTTCAGTTGTGTTCGGAATAGAAAATTAATTTCTTTCTTAAACAAGAATGATTATTGATTATTCCAACTTTAAAACACTGATATAATCCGGTGTAAAGTGTGTGGTAAAACATAATGATGCAACGAAACTTGAACAAGGCGTTTCAACTAAGTCACCAGTCAAAGCAATGTATCTTTGATTGAATTCAGGTTTAGTTAAGACATAAAAGACCGATTGCAGTGACTACTTAGTATCAGGTGATGCAGTCCATCAACTTATTTTCTTACTTCTATACAAAAGACACCCCATTCAACGTTTTTGTTTCCTCTGATCTCTTTTTCTTGTAACAAATTGTAACACCGCAAGTAACAAATTGTACCAAATTTTTACTTCTCACCATTTTTTTTGTTATCAAAAACTATAATACATTATTATAATTATCATTTTATTCTGTCTAGTATTAATTCTTATTATTTCCTTCCTTGCTTGTGATTTGCAAGAGATTAACTCTTTCAATGGGTAGAAATCTTATGATAAGGCTTAAAATATTTTAGGTTATGTTAGAAAACGAGTATTCAGTCCACCTAATAGTCCACCTATGATCATCTCCAGATAGGATTCGAATGATGCCTGAGCTCGACCGCAAAATTTATTTATTTTAAAACCTTACTTATATCTCCTCTTTACCACACTCTTCAGTCAAGAATACTGAAGAGCTTATTATGAATTAATACTGCCACACTGAAATAGGTGTGGCGTTTGATACTACATTATTTGACAATTGTTGACGCGATCGACCTAATATGGCCTTCAATGCTTGGAAGTGTCCATGAAAACCTGCCACTGTCGGTCACTTATCCAACAATTGACTACACTAGGCGTGTGTATCGTGCATAAGTATGTATGTATTCCGCCTTGTGATAAATGGTCTCTATCGTTTGTGAATATCTGTGCCTTTAGTACGAGTTAACTGGTACACGTACCTAGTAGATTTCGCGCATTAAATTAGACGTTTACGTTTTTGCGTTTAATCATAACATACAATGTATTATACATCCCAATGTTGGCGAAAACGTAAACGGTGATGGTTTTAAAAAACGGAGGAAACGTAAAAAACTCGTACTAAGGACACTGTACAAGCCCATATAGGACTAATGGGGGGTTCCAAATATATGCAACCCACATTTTCAAAATCGTTCTAAGTTATACAAATATGGGTTGTAGCCAAGATATATAAATGATTTCATTATATCGAAAATTGAAAACGTTATCGAATCGTAGAATCGAAAGTCCAAATTGGATCAGATAAACGATTATGCCATTTTAGATATGAAATATGAATCTGATTGTGGCTGAGCATGAATTTGACAGAAAAATAAAAGTACGTTAATGTTGTAGCGTTTATAGAGTTTTAACAGTAGAAAATTGTAAGGTATCAGCTAAGTTTGATTTTAGGTAGAACTTTTGGTTGACTATTTTTAGGGTTCCGTACCCATACACACAAAACGGGACTCTATTATTAAGACTCCGTGGTCCGTCTGCCATGGTGACCAACCATGCTGTACCTCATGAACCGTGATAGCTAGACAGTTGAAAATTTCACAGACAATATATTTCTATACAAAAAAATACAAATAATTGAAAATAGAATATAAATATTCAACGAGGCTCCTATGAACCAAAGTGATTTTTTGCTCGATATTAATAACGGCAACATGTATAAGTTTGACATATTCACGGATTAGTAATATATTAACTTTGAAAATAAATAATTACATTAAAATAAAATAAATATGTAGAAAGTATGAAGTAAATAAAATAAATATGTAGTAACAAGTAACGTGTTCTGATATACCTTTATATACTTATATAAGATACAACATATCACGGGCATCTGTCATGGATGCTGCGTTGAATTTTTTTAGTATGATCAGTATTATAGTCAGTTGAAGTTAGATACCGATTTAGGGGAAATAATAGTGACATGACATCTGGTGTTATGGTGATAGAACTCTTTGTGTTTCCTTTGCTAACCCTTTCCCACATCTATTTCTTCCTTCTAAGTACAGTGTTAAGCACTGTTTTGTTTCTCGCTTGATGAAAGTGGTAAAGGAGACTTACTTTTTTTAAACACACTTTCTACACTCGTAGCCCCACAGTAGGATTTTATCCTGTGTCGTGGGTACCATGGGCACGCAAATACGAATACATAAACACCCAGACCCAGAACAGAATCTAAACTCATCCTTCAGATGTCCGTCTGGCTGGGGATCCGGCCGAGAACCCGGAGCCCATTGCTTATCAGACCGGTATGGTGACCGCTCCGCCACGCTGGTCGTCCTTACTTACTACTTTTTATTAAATCTTACATATGACGACTCTGAAGCTCTTATATCTGGGATTTCAAAACACGCGCTCATTCAAACCCTTAACATGACACAGTCATAATTGAAATTACACACACATGCAGATTTACACATACACACACTCATATAAACACACACACACACCATACATACAAATACGTTATTTTCACACATACAAATCAAGCATACATGTACTAACGGACTGATTTAAATATCAATTTATATCATATCTGTATGTTTTAGCATGACTGCGATATTTTATAAAACATGTATACGTGATCATACTTTCTCTGTTCTCTGTTCTGAGGTGGGCGTAAATGTCTGCGAAACAGTTTTGTAAATTATTGCCGTTGTTTACGAACAATTTATTCCTGTAAATTTTGTCCAATAAAATCTTAAAATCTTAAATCTTTACTTATCCGAGGCATTCCAACTTAGTCCTCAAGAGTAGCAAGACATTTGTGGCCTATCTCAGGTAAGACTCCGATCTTATCTGGTGTTGATTACAGATGTACATGGGCTGCGGTAGCCGCCTACCATCAGGTGCATGCTCGTTGGCTACATCAATATTTAGACAAAAAAAGTAGTAGAATCCTATCAGGTTTTCCTCTGTACGCAAGAATGACAGACTAAATAGCACTTTAATTAAAACGAATACTATATTGCTTCTTAAACACACGTAACATCCCACAAAATAAAGTATTGAAGCTCACATGAGACAAACTGAACTAAAGCCATTTGGAACAGCTCAATGCAATCCAAGCTATCTAGTATCTACGAGTGCCCGGAGAGGAGGTAATAGAAAACCAATATACACTTAGTTTCAATAACTTGGGTAATATCATGGGGATGTTTTTATAATTGGTATTGGTTAGAGAGTTTAAGCTTTTAAATTATGGTGATTTCATGAAAGCATATTTGATATAAAGTACTTAAATTTGTATAGTAATTATACCTAATTTGGATTTTTTAACGATTTTCGAAAATGAAGGTACCTATATAATATATACCTCTTTATGTTTTGACAATCATTAAAGCAGCGCAGCATTAACGCCGTATTTTCACTTAATGGGTGTAATACGGTATCTGCCTTATAAGAGCTCTTTCTCAACAGTAGTAACAGAAATAAGACTTTGATCGACATTCTGTACTATGTGAACTTGCGTAAGGATGGACAGCAGACCATCAAGTAAACTACATGCACGTTTGTTTAGTAAAAAACATACTCCTCAGGACTACTGCATGCATGTTTGTGTGAGTGTGGAGGATTCACATTACTCACGTGAGGATTATAGGTTACACATTGTGAACTCATTTGATTTTAAAATGAGACTCAAGCCCAGCTGTGGGATTGGAATGATTTGCTGATGACGCAAATACACATACTCATGACACATACTTTGTATAAATATACGTTTTCCTTTAATATTATCTCAGTGTCGCTGTGAAAACTGCAGTTCCTCATTATTTAAATTAAATTCTGTAAAATCTCGCTACACTAATATTACCTACCGTTCAAAATATTCTCTAAGTTTCTGCAAAATATTATACGTGAACATACGTGAATGAGATTTTATGAGCTTCAAAATTAATATTTTACATTTCTTCAACAAAAAAATTGTGGGGAAATAAAATAAATATATTCTTTAAAAAAACATTATTATTACATCTTTAAAAAGTTATAACATTAAAGTTTCAGTTTAATATCGAACAAAAGATAAAACTCCAGGATAAAGTTCGATTACAATAATATTTTCGTTTCAAAGATCCTAGTACACATTCTCCTTAATATATTGGACTTGATTGTCCCAAAGATTTAAAAAAATATATGTATATCATGCATTGAAGAAACAATTGTTTTTCTGAATTGGGTGACTATTTAATGTTCGTGAGTAAAATTTGAACAGGTTGGATCTCGTTAAAATAGTTCCCATCGTTACAAACTTTCCAGACAATAAACCAATTAGCCTTATCGTGTGGTGTTTAAATTCCTCGTCTCTAACCGGACCATACGTTCCAGGGTTGATCGACGCACAATGGCGGTAAAACTTCTGACAAACAGTCCAATCATTGTGGCCTACTTGTTGCTCAATAACATAGCGGTCCTCATCGCTCGCCGCCCACCGATTAGTCATCGCGGCACACCGACATTTATATTGTATTTAGTATAGTAGTACTATAAAGATGATATTATAAACGTATTTATTCAAAACAGTGGGCAGTTTTAGCGCAAAACTCAAATAAACAGTCATATGACAACGGCCATATCATAACGGTCATATCTTGCAAAGTACTTTGCAATGATGGGCGAAAACGTAAACAATAATTGTTTTGAAAAAATATTAAAAATTCGCACTATGGGCTCAAGAAAATCAGTTCTAATGTAAAAGTTAACATCTAGTGATTGTGAAATCCTTCCATAATCAAACTTTTCCTATTAATAATTGACACAGTGCACTTATAAAATCGCGACATACCGACATTTATATTGTATATAGTACAGTAATTATGGCATTATACGTATTTATTTAAAGCAGTTGGTAATTATAGGGTGATACTCAAATAAACAGGCCAGTTTTGATGTAAAAGTAAACATTAAAACTAACTTATTAACTAATTACAAAATAATGTTAATTTATAAATAGTATCAAGAATGATAAAGGAAACTTAAAAAAACGCACATAACTAATATCATATATTGTAACGTTTTTAAATATAATTAAATAAATTTGGATAAACAGTGCCTCATTACAAAGTACTTGTTGCACAATGGTACAGCGGTCCTCATGGCTCGCCGCCCACCGATTAGTCATCGTAACAGACCGACATTTATGTTGTATAATATTCGATGTTAATAATATGTCATTACACAATATATTTTCAAAGTAGGTAACTTTAGTATGATACTCAAAACTGAGATTTAAATGTAAATGAGAGCAGTGATAGTATAATAGTTTCAACTCGGCCTCTAAATCGAGAGTCCGAGGTTCGAATCCCAGGCACGCACGATTGATTTTTCTAAAAATTATTTGCGTATCAGAAGTTAATTATCATTGATTTACGGTGAAGCAAAACAACGTGAGGAAACATATACATCTGAGAGTTCTTTAAAAAAGTTCTCAAAGGTGTGTGAAGTCTATCAATTCGCACTTGGCCAGCGCGGTGGACTATGGCCTGAAACTCTCTCAATCAGAGAAAAGGCCCGTGCCTAGCAGTGGGACAATAGTGGGTTGACCTTTCCTTTAGAAATAAATAGAAATTTATGGACATGTACATAGCCCAACATTGCCTTTACTTTTAATACAGTATATACAAAATAACATGAGCTATGAAGTCAATTTAATTAATAGTACACATTAATCAAATTCATTTATCCAGAATTTCCTGTGTTGCTAATAAATATCAACATAATTCATATATCATGTCTGTATGCAATAATAACGTTTAGTGACTAAAAACTTTTGTCAAAACAGTCCCTCGATACGTGTTAACTTGTTGCATGTAACGTTAACAGCGATTAGTCACGATGACGGTACGTATTAACCCTGTAATAACACGTTCTACATTTATAGGCTCACATTAGCAATTTTCTCCTGCGTCATGAGTAGCGTGGACTGACATAAAGATGACACTGACACTAGCAACCATTGCTTGCATTCCATGATGGTAGAACTAGTATAATTCGTTCTGGGAGGTACCACCTCTAAACCTAGCGTGAGGCATTTCGGTGGAAGGATGTGGTTGCCGGCTCACTTATGTACAAGTCGACCATCGTAATCCTCGCGAGTAGCATAGCATCTGTGATCGACTATAGATGTAACCCTTGTTCTACGTGAAGTTGCTTACAGATGTCCATGGGCGGCAGTAACTACTTACCATCAGGTGGACTGCGTGCTCATTTTCTACTTCAATCTGATAAAAAACCACAACAAATTTTCTCCCGCGTCATGGGTGGCATGTATTGACATAAAGACGAATACCCTAACAACGAGACACATAAATTTAAATTTATCATTTGGATATCTATCTGGCTGTCGAACACGGAACCCAATGCGCGTCGGGCCGGTATGGTAACCGCTCCGCCATGCGGGTCATCAGGTCATCAGTACGTTCATGTTGTTTTTTGTTATGTTCTTATGAGGGACTAGGTTATTTCCGCCGTTCCGCCCGCTTCGGTCATTTCTATCACTGTAATGATTATTCTATGTGTTAATCTATGCCATAAACTATCTGTATGCCAAATTTCAACGAAATTTGAAATTTCAGCAAAATCTAACCAGTATTTTTTGCGTAAAAGAGTAACAAACACACATACATCCTCACAAAAATTTGCATTTATATTATTAGTAACATTGTCATCCGTATTAAGAATAAGTAGTAGCTAACTTTATTGAGAGCCTTGAATATGTAAAAATGGACAAATTATATTATGCCAATAACAATTCAATTTTATTGAACTGTTTGTTATAACAATTTTTACTTAATTAAACTTTCGTTAAGAAGCATAAATAAAATTTGAAAAATATCTTTTCGCTCATGCAGAGTTCAAATTATATTCAGTGCACGATAAATTCACGTTTCATTTCATAATACAGCACGACGTAACTCTTAAAATAAATCAAAAATGGCCGATATAACTTGCGACATGATATTTTAAACCAGCATTATGTTTCTATTCAGACATAACACCTCATTAATTCGTTGGCTCGAGATTTGTTGATTCAGGATGTGACGGAAACAATGCATTGTGCGTACATGGTGACTAATAACATTCTGAACTTCATCGCTTGATGACTATTCAATAGTCATGATTGCATATAAATGTCTGTAATGTTGAATGATGTTGCCATATGAATATTCGTGTTTGTAATTAAAAAAAAACACACATAGCCCCACACTAGGATTTTCTCTACTATCGTGGGTACCATGGTCACTCAAAGCGGAATACACAAGCACCCAGACCCGCAACAGAATCTTAATTCATCATTTAGGTGTCTGTCTGGCCGAAAATAGACACAGAACTCACTACATGTCAGATCTGTATGGTGGCCGCTCCGCCATGCGGGTCGTCAAATGCTTGTCATATAATATGTATAACTTTGAATAATACGTGATGAGATACCCTTAGCCTTATAACATAGAAGTTGTAAACGAGCATGTATGTAGTGCATTTGGTGCAAGAGGCTGCCTCCTATGAACATCATAATTAACCATAGATAAGATCAGAGCCATCTGAAGTTGGTCGCAGATGCATTGCTAGTCGGCTACCTTGGATAAGTATGTCTTACTTTTTTTTTGTAACGAGGGGGACACCTTCAAAGGGTACCCGACGCCGTGGGAGCAACGCCGGGTTATGTGGGATTTCTACCGTACTAAAACCCCTTCGGTGGCCGTCCTCAGCGCTGCGTGGATGACTTCGGGATCTACAACGGAACACAACCGGAGTCCAATTACGGGCTCTTCTATGTGAGCATTGGCGCTTATCGTGTCTTCAGATGTACGACGGCATGCGACCACACATGCCGCCTTCCTTCCCGAGGTTGCTTGGCTGGACGGCTCGAACTCCCTCTCTCGCCGCCTGCAGCCCCGGAAGCGCCATTTTAGTCGCCTCTAACGACAAGCAGGGGATATAGCCCTATTCTGATCCCGGAATTACAGGGACAACAATGTATTACCTAACACACACTTCAAACCCGAACACAAAAGTGTCTAACCCTGCTGTCATTACTAGGAAATAGGTGAACTAGTAGTGCCTCTGGAGTCGAACCAAAAGGGTTCTACGGACTTTTATCGTCTATTTTTAGTACAGTTTATAATTAAATATAGCTAAGAAACAGACCTCAGTTTATTTATTACCTTTATTTAACAGTGATAGTGACTTCAAAAAACACTTATTTAAATGTGATTTTATCCTCAATTTTATGAATTTTCAGAATTTTTGCCTCATTTTTTTTTGTTCTAGTTAGAACTTCTAAATATTTTTTTATGCTTTTAATGCTTCTAAATCCAACAGTTTTGGCATCATATTCCTATCATTTTATTATAAGATATAATATCATGAGAGTAGGCAAAGTTATATAAAAACCTATTTTTCATATAAAACTCACGGTTAGTTGCTTCGAAGGGCAAACAATGTGCCCCTTTGTTACCTTACTTGTTGCTCCAATAACAAGACGACCTACATTGCCCCACACCCTTCGATATTAGTCATGGCGCCACATCGATAAAGACTGAACGTTACGTGATAAGTATACGTGGAATTTGTTGCTTTTACTTCTAGTATTTCCAACGATTTTATCGCTCTACATAGTTTTTGGAAAATATAATTGCAATCCATTTAACGGTAAGTCGTTACAGTTGCTCATGGAACTTTGGATATAAAACTGTTTCTAACAAGAAGCAGTTCTTGCATTTCAGTGGGTGTGTTTGCCGACTCACTTTCATATGAGGCGAGTTTCTTAGTTCTAGGGAGTGACAACGCATCTGCGATTGTGTTCATATAGAACCCTTGTTCTATATGAAGATGATTATAAATTTTCATGGTTTTCAGTGACCACTAGTCATCAGATGCGGGTTGCATGTTCGTTTACTTTAATGTAAAAAAAGTTATACTTATCTAATCCTACACAAAGGGTTAACAGATTCGTTATCATTTTTGAGTATTAAATTTGATTAACTTATCACAACAGAAACGCTACAACTGCTATTACATCTACAACAAATCTAAATCACAGACAGCATTATTTAAAAATATTTGAATGTTTATAAAGTAACTTAATTATACGATTATCAAACATTATGTTTATTATAGCAATTGTTATCATTTCATTGCGTATACGTTATGAATATGAATTTGAATGTAATTGTTATATAACTTATAATAGGTCAGAAAAATGAAGACTAAGTAACAAATTTCTTGAAGTTTAATTAAAAGGTACACTAGGATATAGTTACGGGGAGAATATTTAAAGAATTTCGTATGTGCATTATATAAGTTATAAGTTTATAAGTTATAAGTTTTTGTTATAATATAAAAGCATGGAGCCCATCTGATAGTAATTGGTCGCCTGCCGCTTATGGTCGCCTATAAAATCAATCCCAGGTAAGATCGGAGTCTAATAGTTAGCCACAAATGTGTTGCTATGCATAAAATTCAATGCATAAACCGAAATATGGTGGTGGAGCTTTCGAAGTCGAACCACGTAGAATTCTACCACCTTTATATTACCCCACTATGTAACATGACTTGTTACTCCAATGGCACGAGTGACATTGCTCCACGCCCTTGTAAATCGATAACTTTTCAACTTGCGTACGTAAAAACACGTAAAATGACATAAAATGATATGATGATAAAATGACAAAAATGATTTTTAAATGCTTACATTTAAATGTTTACATATTTAAATACGTTTCGTACATTTATAAAAACTTGTTTATATGTAGTTTATAGATTGACTTTTATCGTGAGTAAGTATTTTTTTTAATTTTGCACAATATTATTGAATAGTTATATAATATCTACTTAAGGAAAAAAGTTCTGTATATTTATGTTACTTTTCTCTGTTTATTGGGAATAAAGAAAACGGCTGCACTTTGATCGGTTCTTTCACCCAAAATGAATGGAATTTCTAGGCATTGACTTATAATATTTTGCTTGAAAATGTTGAAGAATAGAAAAAGACTATTGGAAAACTGAGCAGTCTGAGAAGCCGGGCGAAAGCTAAGGTAGTGTAAGTAATTTTTAATGCATACTGTCGTAACCGGTTCGTAGCAATGGCTACGGCCATCCGCTACGGCTATGCGACTCTGGCTACGAGATTTTGGGTTACCTTCAATTGAAATGATTAGATTCTAATCAAATATAAAATGTTTATCTAGAAGCTGTGCTGTGGACAGACTGTATTGTTAAACATTGATAGCCGATGGGTTTGAATGTCAATTCTTCGCAATTAAGGGTTGAATTATATTCGTATTAGTAATGGTTTATCATTTGCTTGCGAAGTGTGCTTAAGAGATATCTCCCCCAGCCTATAATGTCTGACTGTAATTAGACCTGACGAGCGGTTGTATTTAACTATTCTTAGTTTGGAATTTTATATACAAGATATTTGAACAACATTGCGTGATTCAGAATAGCGTGTATTGCCATCTGTTGTCGATTTACGAAATTAGTTTAAGACGAAGCCAACGTTGTCACGAACATTCATGAGAGTTTTCCGTTAATTTTCTAGAGGTAATTAAATTTGTATAAAGGAATATTCCCACATTTCGACTTCCGACAAATTATTACTATTTATCTTATTATTGTATTTGGGAAACTAATAATGTGTTTTATGGTAGATTGTTACTTTAATGAGACAATTCTGTAGCGAAATTTCCACGAAGTCAATTAAATTTTATTATAGATCGGTCTATTCCATAAAATTTGTTATTTATGCTCAAACAAACGATAAAAAAACGAGAACCGAGCTTTCCCAGGAAATTGAATTTAGCCTCATACAATATGTACTATGTAGTTAATCTTAATTAATTCGCTCTCTCCCACTAATTATTCGTCTACGTAATCTTATTTAGGCTTCGAATGATGGCAAATTACAGCAAATGCGTCAGAAGGAGGGTAATGATTTTCGAGCGTATATGTGTATGTCAGTTTCTGTGGCACGCACTACGGACCAAAAAGTTTGACCGATTGTATCATAGTACTACGAAATATCGTTATAATCGTCTCAGTTGGCAGGGAGCCAATGTATATGATTTTAGGTCGCTGGTTTTAATTAAAATAACAATTTAGATTCTTGTATCCTAGTGGCAATAGATACAGATGAAATGATATATAATACTTCTATCTTCAATGTAATCGTTTGGCGAGTGGTCAGCCTGATACACTTAGCTCTTCATCAACGTTACCGAATGGTCTCGTGAATACCACAAAAAAAGGCTGGCAGCGGAACCCGGAAAGGTTCCGTATAATTTTCTACAAAAAATCACGTTTGCTGTATCGGAGTTCCCCTTAAATATTTATTTTATTTTGATTTAATTATTTATTTTTAATATGGTAATGGAACTAAATATTCTGTGAAAATTTCAATTTTATTTTATTTTTAGTTTTCGTTGTAATAGCAGTAACAAAAATACATCATCTTTGAAAATTTCACTCTCTGGCTATCACGGTTCATGAGATACAGCGTGTGAGAAGTCTTAGTAATAGGGCTCCGTTTTTACTCTTTCGGTACCGAACCCTAAAAATTTACTAGTCTATACTAATATATAAAGCTGAAGAGTTTG
>MOOZ01001041.1:73216-84684 GCA_002930495.1 Cecropterus lyciades
ACTGTCGCTCATGGACACCTGCAATCAATCCCAGATTATATCGAGAGTCTTACCTGAGATTAGACTAAGTTGGAACGCTCGGATAAATACGAGTTTATCTTCCTCACCGTACCCCTCAGAACAGAACGCAGCAATCCATAACACTGCTGTTATTAGGCAGACATAAGTGTAGCGGTAGAGCACCCGAAGTCAAACCACAAAGTGCTCTACCACCATAAAACACTTCGTAAAACTTCGTTTCACTTCTAGACATGAGTTTCACTAAGTTAATATACACAGGAATTTTGTTAAATGTAGTTAAAGGTGGTAGAACACTTTGTGGCTACCAAAGAGCTCTACTACCTTTAAAATAGTCTATGACAGTTCTATACGTACCGCCGGTTGCTCCATATAAAAACAGCTTAGGTGAACCCATTCCCACCAGAACTTAGCAATGAAAAGTGAGCAATTCTGATGGTCGTATAGAGACACATCTATAGCTTAGCAACCTCACAGATCTTTATATGATTTTAGACTAATATTATCGCGAAATTGATACATTTTAATATGTTACGAGCACTCACGATACATAGTTTGTGTAAATTACAAATGCAAAGTTTGGTGTGTAAGGATACAGTTAGTGTCGTGTGTCGTGATATGGAACCTAATAAAGAAAAACGATCTAAACGTAAGTAGATCGGTTAATCTACCAATAGTGCTTGTCAACGGTTCTTCCCGCCACCGCAGTTTCGCCGTATACACGTACCATGTAACTGGGTCAAAATATCGGCAAAAAGAAATTGAAAAAAACATTCACAAATTTCTGATGGAAAGGCACCATTATTGTTAGTGCATACTTTCACATACTTTGGTTTGTAAAGACAAACTTTTTAGAGCGTCATATTAGAGTTTTTTTTATATTAGTCGAACATACATATAAATGTGTTCGTTGCTAAATCAACTACAGCTTTCAATGAATTTTTATGTGTGAAATATTGTAATTTTGGAGCGGTTAGGAGGCTTTTTGGCAAAATCAGAATTTTTGCTGCGAATATAATTGCTTTTATCAATACATAAAATTTTTGTATATATATTTTATAGTTTATTGTTAAAATTATACATGAAAAGATCGATAACATTGCGACTCCTATTGTAATTTTATATAATTTTACACGTTGAAAAGTTCCTTTGGGAACTATATATCTTTAAAACGTCTGCTGACGCTTGCGTACAGTTCCTACAGTTAATAAAAGCTTTTAAAATAGGTATATGCGTTCTGTCGTTCTACATTGCAATCGTTTGTTTTGTAAACGACGTTATAAACTACATATCATACAATTACTGTATGCATTAACTCCTTGAAAAAAGTATTACCTACTAATAAAATATCGCGTGGAAACCTATACGCCTGAGATTAAAAGAGTCGTAAAAAAGTACTAAATGGTTGAAAGTTCGTTTTTGGCCTACAGCTTATAAATATGTAGCCTATCGCCATGGCCTATGGCTTATGGCCTCAACGTGTCTCACTCCAAGAGGAGACCCGTGCCCAGCTCAGGGACAGCAATATACTGACGTCCTTTATGACCCCTTAGTTGCTAAATTAAAGTTCATTAAGTCGCGGGCGGAACTAGTTCTATAGTAAACTAATATTATTGTAAGAATAATTCAAATGATAGTTTCAACCTAGCGTTCGAAAAACATAATGAGCATTCAATTAAATTATGAGACACTCATATATAAGATACCAATAAAGTTGGTAGAACTCTTTTTGGTTCGACTCTGGAAGCACCACCGCCACACCTATTTCTGCCTAAAAACAGCAGTGTTGTGCGCTGATGTACTCTGGTCTGAAACGTGTGGGAAGGGAGACATAGTTATTCGAGGCGTTCCAATTTAGTCCTAATCTCACGTAAGACTCTGATCTTATTTGGGGTTGATTATGTCCATGGGCGGTAGTGGCTACTTACCATCGTGTAGATGCCATGATCGATCGTTTGCTACTTCCATATTAAAAAAAATAAACTGTTTTATTATATATAGACTGCTTCAGAAGGGGGGTAATGTTTTTGAGTGTATGTATATTTGTATGTGTGTACGTCTTGACACAGGCTATATAATTTTTAAAAACACCACCTGTGAATAGGGATAAAAAGGGAAAGGAATAACTTTTTTATCTAATTAAATCTATTAAATAGACTTGTATTATAATTACGTTACATTACTATTTTGACTAAAACATAAAAAGCTTTAAATTAAATGGAAGTATTATTCTAAAAACAAAAACCAACTACTTAATCAATCAATCGTTTTAAAGAAGTCAGTTTTAATACTTTTAATTAGGGTTGTAACGGAGGTCATCTTAGCGGAGGCGGATGCGGAAGTTAAGAGGTTTACCTCCGAGGTTAACGGAGATGGAGGTGAACTTGACATAGTACAGTTCTTATTCAAAGGCAAGTAATTACTGATAATCAAAATTAAGAAGAGGAAAATTATATGCACGAACAACAGCTTTGCGGATTTGTCGCCTTCCGTGCTAGCTGTTACTAAATAATTGTTCACTTAGCACTGAACTTGATGGCGGCGATAAATGCAAAATATGAGAGAAAAACTTTATATATACTCATCTACTTGCAACATGGAGCTGAGCGGCCGCGTCGCCTAGCGTCACTCCTTGCGCGTTGTACGTCAAGATCAACAATCAAGAAGGCGGATGCGGAAGCGGAGGTTCGTTATTTTGAGGAAGTTCCGCAGTAAAGGATGCGGAGGTGGAGTTCCGTTACAACCCTACTTTTAAAAACGTTAGGTATAAGTGTTTTTATTACTAGTTTTTCATCACAACTTTTGCTTGGGTTGCACGGTAAATAGAACCAATTCTAATTAAGTGTCTCACTCTGAGAGTTCAAGGTTCAAAGCCTAGGTTAATTTTAAAATAAAATGTGAAGAAACTTCTACATAGGTATTATCATCAATCAAATGAAAACCGCATCAAAATCGGACTAGCAGTTTTGGTCTTGCACAATCAAATATTTATTGCAGCGCCCCCCAGTAAATTTTCATCGTAACACGTACATGAGAACATGCTCCAAACAATCAAAATCCATCACTGAAAACCGCATTAAATCGGACTAGTAGTTTTGGAGACAAATACCAATATTGGTTTCTATAATTAAAACACGTTGGTTCAATGGTTTTGACATTACGGTTTATTTTATGATGTACACGGTTACCATAGACAGTTACAATGACTATACCAATAGATGGCGTTAGGTGTAGCAACATTTTGAAATTATCACAGTTTGCACAAACAAAGATCCTCGCACCCCAAACGCATGTATCGTCTCGGTACCGTCGAGGGTAAAAAAAAGAAGAAAAAAAGAAATGGTATGTGATGTGTGCATTTGGCTAGCTAGTATGCTTAGGACGAAATTTTGGGCCATTTTCTTTAAGTGCAAAGGACCTAAATCCTTCACACTTTGAGAGGAAATGTGACTAGTACTGAAACAGTTAAGGGTGTGATGATCCCTCGGGAGATTTTTTCATGGTTCAATATTTAGTTAGGCAAACCTATTCTTGTATGCCCACGACTTGTGATTGATCCAATTACACCACATCTTTATATGTATAGTTCTTATGTGCGTGTGTATGTCACTGAACTCCTCTTAAACGGCTGGACCGATTTTAATGGAATTTGTTGTGTGTCTTCAGGTGGATACGAGAATAATTTAGATTCACAATTCTGTTTAATTTAATTAAATTATTTTTTTATTGTTTTGTTTGTAGTGGATTTTTTAACAACAATTGGCTCGAAGTCCAAGGTTTCTAATGTGTCATCTAAAATAGTGATATGTGTCAAGTCGCTGTCTGATGTCCTTTAAAATCAAAGTGATTGAAATCGTAGTTTGCGTAAATTTAGTTTGTTCATTTAATTTTTTCGGGGTCATTAGTCCGGCAATCTTTTATACTATGAGTAAACGAAAGTGGTTGAAAATTTTCTGGTCTCGAGGATCTCCTCTTTACCGGGGCAGTTCTCTTGGGGGTTAAAACCCCCCGGTCCCCTAATATTAACTCACAACACTGTAATATTAATTAAAATATTACAATATAGAGAGGCAACATCAGAGTATATATACCAACCCCACTGTTTAGTGGGTGATGCGGACTACTTCGGCCATCACCGAGCTGCTCTTTCTAGTTCGACATCGGTAGCACCACCGCCACATCTTTTTCTGCCTAATAACAACACTGTTATGCGCTGTTGTGTTCTGGTCTGAAGGGTTTGGTAATGAAAACATACTTTTACGAGGCATTCCATCTTAGTTCTCAGGGGAGCAACGCATCTGTGGCCAACCTTAGGTGACACTTTGATCTTACCCAGGTTTGATTATAGATGTCCGTGGGCGGCAGTAGCCACTTACCATCAAGTGGGCTGCATGCTCGTTTGCTAATACTATAAAAGAAAAGAACATAACAAAATCTGCGGAGCCGCGTGAATATGCTAGTATTCATATATTTCGTAAAGTAATTGAAATTTCACACCAATTTGACTGTCTGGACACTTGAATAAACCAACACGATGCATGGAGCTATGCAAATAAGGGTACATTCAACCCGTTGTAAAATAACAATGGGAAATAAATATCAATGCTTGCAGTGTTATAGCTATAAGTTCATGCTAATGTATGTCTTTCCATTGTTATATTGCACGGTGAAAATGAACGAGATCTAACGCCAAATTTTTATTTAAGGGAGTTGTAGCGGGACATATTCCTCCTTTCACCCGCTCTCTGCGGGGAGGGATGGAGCAAGACGGATGTGCGTGCGGTGTGTATAGCAATAAGCCGATACTCTAATAATAAGATAAGTACATAAACAGTACATTTTGGCGCCGAGTCTGTGCAACCATGCCACCGTGTGTGGCGTGTTCACATGAGACGACAGTAGCTTTTAATTATTCACATACACAACAGGAGTTTATCAAAATAATCGGATATTAAAGGGACTTTTCTAGTCTAGTTACGAAATTGTCACTTTTAACTCGTTAGACAATATACTACGTTATTAGGAGTAGTTTGAAAAATTTCACTCAACTTGTCAAAATTATGATCTTGGTCCTTTTATAGATCACCGTGCGATATCACTTAGTTTAATAACAGAAAGGTTAAACGTGCTCATTTTTAACTTGAAAGTGTGTGGTAAATCAGATTAATACGAAGACTATAGAAATTAATTACAGATATTTATGTTCGTTAGTGATCTGACTCGACGTAATATAAATTTATTTACTATGACGACCCGCGTGGCGGAGCGGTCACCATACCGGTCTGACACGCAGTGGGTCCTGGGTTTGATCCCCGGCCAGACAGTCATTTGAATGATGAGTTTAGATTTCTGTTCTGGGTCTGGGTGTTTGTATATTCATCTTTGTGTGTCCATGGCACCCACGATATAGGAGAAAATCCTATTGTGGGGCTATGAGTGTAGAAAGCTTTTATAGAGTATATTTTTAAGCAAACTTTATTTGTTTTAATGGGAAGTTGTCACTGCCTCCCGTGGTAATCTGAAAGCAAATTCATTTCGAATAGGGGTCTATTTGATGTCAATCACAGATGCGTTGCAATTTCCGAGGATTAGTGGTCGCTTCATATGAACGTGAGCCGGCAACCACACTTTTCCAGAACTTTACTCTTTTACAAGCGTTTCATACTAGAATTTTGTATGCCAGCGGTACCTCAGTATTCTCGTTTAACGACCTTGCATTCCCACTTTAATTGGTTATCGTAGTTTAAACCTTTATAGATTTTGTTATTAAATAGCCGTAACACGCAGTCCACTCAATGGTAAATGGCTACGGCCATTTGATAATTTTTTAGATAATTGTAGTCAACTCTTGATAGGGTTGAAATCCTGTCTGAAATCAGCTACATTTTGCTCTTTCTAAGGAATTCAATCACAAGGGAAGCACCGGTGCATTCATTTCGACATCCCTTAACTTTCTAAAGTTTAGTGAGGTATAAACTTCTGCGAGAAGTTTGAGTAATTTTAGAAGATTTACCTCTACTCAGAAGATATACTTATACTTTACCACTATTCAAACCGGAATACAGTAGCACTTACCACTGATAAAGCAGACATAAGAATGAGACCGTAACGTAAAGTTAATAGTTTTCAATAAAACTTTCCGCTTCGAAGTGGTTTGCTTTGTTTGAGCACTTTCTAAAGTTAAATCGTGTCGAACAGTAGATAGTTGTACACTAGGATTATTTGCGTTGTGATTTGTGGATTCACATATAAATCAACAGTCAGACTGGAATTTGAATCCAGAACCTGAAACGTAAGTTTTTAGTTCGGTTTTAGCGAATGCAAAGCAATCACGGAGAAATTACATTTTTAATAGCTTCACTATGGAAACAGTCACATTTATCCATCCCCTGGATATTGATCTAGGGGTTGGATAGCAGCGTCTTCTTGTGTAACATCAACACCGAGTGCAGTCACCAACACGTATGCCAAGCGCAGGGACTTTTGGCTTCCCCATAAGGAATGACAGGCCCCAGGCCAATGTCAATGGCAAGTCCAGCAGTTGTCTGCAAATTATCGGTATTGATTTATCATTTTTAATACGCGTTCTTAAACGCTTTAAACGCTTTCACACTCATAGCCCCACAGTAGGAATTTCTCCCGTGTCGTGGGTGCCATGGACACACAAAGACGAATACACAAACACCCAGACCCAGAACAGAAATTTAAACTCATCATTCAGATGTCTGTCTGGTTTGGAATCGAACCCGGGACCCACTGCGTGTCAGACCGGTACGGTGACCGCTCAGCCACGCGGGTCGTCATCGTCGTTCTTAGAACTTAGAGATGCCAAAAGTTATTTATTCTTGCAAAGTGTCTGACTGGGATATGAAACGAATGAAATATATATATTATTTTCATGGTCTATTTGTGCTATTTTCATACTATTTACCATTTTACTTACACGCCTATGAATAGTTATCGGGATACTACTATATACTTTCAATCAACGATATTGTAAGAACATTTGTGTATAAAAAAATAATAAATTGGTATTCAAGTTTCAAAGAGATTTATATTTCAAAGTATAAAAGCTTCAGCGTGTTTTCCGTTGGAGATAATAATGGATATTGTGTACATAATATACATTTGTAACGGGACAATCCCATTTTATAAGCCTGTTCTTCATATGAGTTTAGACTTTCATCCTCGAACCACTCCTGGATTTCAATATTCAAGTTGACATTATTGTTATTATCGTTATTTAAATCTTCTAAAAATATAAAAAAATAATAATAATAATGGTGTGAATTGCTGTGTTTATGAAAAAAATAATTAGATGTGAATTTAATATTGTTAAGCGCTTCTATGCGTTCGTTGCGTAACATTTAATGACGCATTTCAATTCCATGACAAACCTCTCATGAGGCTTCATATTTGACGAGCTGCGTGGCGAAGCGGACACAATACCGGTCTGACACGCAGTAGGTTCCGGGTTCGATCCCCGGCCAGACAAATATCTGAAAAATATATATAGATGTATATTCTGAGCCTGAGCCTTTGTGTTTTTGTTTGTTTGTGTATGTTATTTATATTAGAAAATTCTAGTTTAGTGTTGTGAGTGTAGAAAATACAACGTTTTCTTTGGAATCGGTTAACGATATTCAAAGGCGACAGTCACTACCTGCCTTCAGGTAAACTGAATCCTCGTTTTTTGAATAACATAAAACATAAACGCTTTTTACACTCATAGCCCCACAGTAGAATTTTCTCCTGTGTCGTGGGTGCCATGAACACACAAAGACGAATACACAAACACCTAGACCCAAAACAGAAATCTAAACTCATCATTCAGATGTCTGTCTAGAATGAAAAAAAAACGTATGGTTGTTAGGAAGTTACGTTTATTTACGTAAAACTTTCCATTTAGCGTAAGCTTGTACCACAAATGTAATATGTTTAATTAAATTTTATGTTCATGTGCAATTCATGATATCCTAAAAAAAACTCATGTTCGTTTTAAATTCATATTGAAGGTAAGTTGTGAGTTACTGATGACACAAACATCTGTGACGATTTGACAACCTTATTTGGGGGAGGTAAAAATAAACCGTCAGGGGTAAACGGGGAAAAACAGGTCGCCCTTTATATTTTACTTGGAAAATATTGACGTTGAAATAACGTGTTCAAAATACTGAAACTACAAATCAAACACACATAAGCAAACGTAATGAAATATACACAAGAAAATGTGTATATTTCATTACGTTTGCTTATGTAAATTTTCTTAATTACTTAAATTAATTTCTTAATAATTTAAAACATTAAATGTTTATATATATTTATGAAATTATATCTACAGTTTTAATTTCAAATAAATTTTGAGGCAAAACAAACATTTTCTTGTATCACACAATAAAAATTCCCGTTTTAGTGTTAAATTTAAATGGTCGTATGAATGTTAATACAAGCGTTGGCAATGCGGTAATTTCACCGCTACAGAATTTTACAAATGGGATATGTGGAGAGGAACAATGTATGTAACTGCCTTCGTCCTTCATAAAATACTGTTTAATTTTATACTTAAAAGTGTTCGGATTTATTAAACGCTTTCTACACTCATAGCCCCACAGTAGGATTTTCTCCTGTGTCGTGATTGCCATGCACACACAAAGACGAATACACAAACACCCAGACCCAGAACAGAAACCTAAACTCATCATTCAGATATCTGACTGGTCGGGGATCGAACCCGGGACCCACTGCGTGTCAGAACGGTATGGTGACCGCTCCACCACGTGGGTCGTCATATTTATAGAAATAAAATACTAGTAATATTGTAAAAAATATATATTAAAACAAAAACCCCTGCTTAAAACGACCTATTTATTAAAAATGATATATTTAATTTACATAGATTACAATAGTCTATTTACTGGCTTTGATTTTATGTATATACACATCAAATGTAGTCATCATGTAGTGATAATAAAAAAGTCGTTCTTCTCTTTTTTCCATATTTGCAGGCACCTTTTTTTAAATTATGTAGCCTATGTGACTCTGCGTAAGATGATTCTTATGATATATCATACGATACAATCCGTCAAGCCAAGGCTGCAGCGCGTGCCAAAGAAATAGACATACATACAAACAAACATACATACATAGGTTCGAAAAACAACACCTCGTCTTCTGACACCGTCGGGTAAAAAGAAAGAAATTAAATGACGCACAACATGTCCTCGCTCAAATCATTTACATAATTTTGCATTTTATTGCTCGCACACTATTCTTGGATCTGTCTGAGGTCAATCACACTATTAAGACAGATCCTTATAACTTCCATAAACTAAGGACCTATATTTTTTCTTCGATATTTTTTCAAATGAGGAAAGTGGACTGATTCTTTTGGAATATAGACCAACCTTTTTAAAGGCTATTGTATTCTGTCCTTCGGAACACGTGGTAAACGGTCGCGAACTTCTACACGAACTTTTACACGAACGGTGAAAACAAATGCTATCACCTTGTTAAAGAACGTAAAATTCATTTATAATATTTAGTTAAACTCGTAATAATAAGTTAGTTACTAACTTTTCTTAATATTCTCGTCTTTATATATTACGTAGGCGAAATCACGAGGTAAACATAAAAAGTGCAAGCTGGACTCGTGCACGAAGGATTCCGTACCATTTACGAAAACAGCAAAAATAACGTTTGTTCTATTGGAGCCTTCGTTAAATATTTATTTTATTCTGTTTTTTACTTTATTTGTTTTTATGGCAGCAGCAGAAATACATGATCTGTTTGAAAATTTCAACTGTCTAGCTCTCACGGTTCGTGAGACAGAGCCTGGTGACAAACGAATGAATTGAGGAAGACTTAGTAATAGGGTCCCGTTTTTAACCTTTGAATCCGGAACCCTAAAAAGATTCTGGACCTTTAAGGTTCAAATAATGCAGCGTTAGTCACAGATTCATTATAAGTTTAATATATGACAAAGTTATATCAACAGTAAATATGCACATGTTTATGAGGGGAATTTCCCAAGCATAGATCTAGTTAAGTTCGATTACAGGAAGGGTAGGGGAAAGTGGGAGGAAATCGAATAGAGCATGAAAATAGTATTAGTTGTTATAGCGGAAACAGAAATACATCATCTATGAAAATTTCAACAGACAAATGGACAGACGTTTAACGGAGTCTTAGTAATAGGGTCCCGTTTTTACCCTTTGGGTATGGAACCCTAAAAGGGTAAGGGTTGCAGTAAAATTGAAAAGAGAGAGTCCCTTCATATATTCATATTGTAGGTAATATACTCACAGCTATGTCTAATGTGAAGTCATTCATGTGTTTCGTTGGAACGGTGTGATGGATGGGATGGCAGCTAATTTAAATACGAGGCTATCATCTTGCTACTCAGAGGTGACAACGCGTCTCTGACTGATTTCGGGTAGAATATTTTTCTACGTAGAGTTGGTTATAGATGTCCAAGGGCAGTACTATCCACTTACTATCAGGTGGTCTGAATGCTCGGTTTCAACTTTCATTTTGTAAAAAAGTATGTGAGTAAAATTTAGTAGTTTTTTATATGGATGCAAATGAATTTGCCGTCTGCCACACATTGACATCTTTACCCTTTCTACACTTATAGCTCCACACTAGGATTTTCTCCTGTGTAGTGGGTACCATGGACACATAAAGACGAATACACAAACACCCAGACACAGAACAAATTCTAAACACATCATTCAGTTGTCTGGCCGGGAATCGCAACCAGAAACCATTGTGTGTCAGACCTGTATGGTGACCGCTCCGCCACGCGGGTCGATATCGGTAATCAATCCCAGATAAGATCAGTTTTACTTGAGGTTAGCCACAGATGCGTTGCTACTCCTGAGGACTAAGTTGGAACGTCTCGGATCTACCTTATCATACCATGCAGACCAGAACACAGCAGCGCATAACACTGCTGTTATTAACCAGAATTAGATGTGGCGGTGATGCTTCCGGAGTGGAACCACAAAGAGTTCTAGTACCATTAAAAATGTAATACTTCGACTAAAGTATATATGTAAGTAAGATGTTATATCCGCGTTTTTTGTTTGTTCTTTATGCTTTATGGAGTGTGAGTAGTTTCTTCAATATTTTTGGCAAGTAGCCAACTTTTCTTGCAAGTTATGTACATATAAACAGTTCATGAAAATTTAGCTCATGAAGACTTATCTTTATAAGCTAGAGTTTCAACTGTTTAGATAACTTATTATCTAGTATATATGTATTTTCACTATCGGCGGCCGCGGTAACGTACCATCACATGGTAATTTTATAATAAAAACGCATCACATGCGTTATTATAAAATTTAAGAATTATCTAGTATATATGTATTTTCACTATCGACTTTCTTAAATTTTATAATAACGCATGTGATGCGTTTTTATTATAAAATTACCATGTGATGGTACGTTAC
>MOOZ01001041.1:90002-101442 GCA_002930495.1 Cecropterus lyciades
TATTATTATTATTATTATAGTCAGTATCAATTACATGCTGGTGAACTATAGCACACGAAAAAACAGTTTACAGTCCAAAAATATTTTTACAACTTTAGTTAAGAAATGGGTTGTAAAAGTTGGGAATTCGAAAGTTGTACGGAACCACGGTGAATGCGAAGCCCCATAATGGCTGAAACATCGCTCTGCTGATGCGACTAAAATACTATATATTCCTTCTACTCCAGCGGGTAGAAAGGCTCCATGAGGATTTATCTCCTGTAAAAAAAACATTCTAAAATGTTAGAACCCATATAGTTCCAGCCAGATTTTTTTGTCGGACCACCGCGACATTTATGTCGTGAAGTTCTGTGTTACGGTAAAAAGAGTGTTCGGCCTGATATAAATACTGCTATTTATATCTTACACACATCAGAAGCAAAAATCTTATACACATCAGAATTTTCATGAAGTTTATTTATCCATGATCGGAAGCGATGTAGCCACTTCCGACCCGTGACCCGGATGTTCCAAAAAAAAATTTTACTACCGCTAGCCCTATGCCTATTAGATATTTTTCGAAAACACATTTTTCTTTTTCTTCTTTGATTTTTTGATTCTTTAATATTTTTATATGATTGAGATTGAGAGCAAGCAAACGAGCAGACAATCGGATCGTAAGTGGTCACTGCCGTCTACGGACAAACAAATTTTGACTTGAAAATGTGAGTCTCACTCTATATCTAGTTGCAAAATTGAAGAGTTTAATACACAGAACACTACATGGTAAAACACACATCCAGGGTTGTCGCTCGTACTTCATAATAAAATATTGCACTATATTTTGGGGTAAATGTACTTTAAGATAAAAATATAGTACGCGACAGTACGTTATGTTGTATGATCTAGGATTTAAAAAAATATTTGGTCAGCAAAAAGTAAGCATTTTTGCGTGAAACAAACATTCATTATAATTCTACAAGGTTTCTATAGACATCTGACTGGCAAGGTATTTTTGCGCGTTAAATTGTACATGTGTTCAAGATTATCCAGCCTCCTCTCTTTTTATGTACTCGTACTTTATTTTGAGACTATGTGGTTTTTTTTCTAACAGCAAATGTACTTTAATTTCTGAATAAAAGGTGGCAATCCTACACGCTTCCTTTGTGAGACGTTACAATTTTCGCAACGCTAGTGTTTGTAATTGTTCACGAATCGAACAGAAATATTAGAATTTTGTTTTCATTCTTATGTATCCCAATGGCAACATAACAAGCGAAATTACATAGTTTCGCTTGGAAGATTCGGTGTGTCGTAGAACCGTATCAATATCACGGCCACAGGGAATCATGAAAAATATAAAAGAATAGTTATTGGAATTCAATACGTAAAATAAAAAACAAAAAGACACGACATCGTAAAGAAAATCTCCCAATACGATATTTTGCTTAACCGTTATTTTTTTTTATAAGATTGATGTAGCAAACGAGCATGCAGTTTATCTGATTGTAAGTGGTCACTGTCGACCATGGACATCTGTAAACAATTTCATAGTGAGCAAGGTTTCTGTCTGATGTCAATCATAGATTAGTTGCTACTCCCGAAGACTAAGATGGTTGCCTTATATGAGCCGGCAACGACATCCTTCCACCGAAACGCAAGAACCGCGAACGCTAGAAATAGGCTTGGCGGTGGTACCCTCCCGGTCAAATCCACATTCTACCACCTTGCAAATCGTGTTTTAATATTTTTTGGTAATGTGCACATACGTTGAGTAGAAGTTGAAATCAGGTGGAGGATTTGAACCTGGAATTGCCAACTTTAGAGGCAGTTTACATACACTACTGCGATCACTTCTCTTTGTTTAAGGCTAGAAGTAGTATTAAATTTTATTACATTGGCAAAATCATACGCAGATTCTATATTGAAATCCTAGGTCTAAATTATGGCTGACATGTTCCCATAAATTCAACAACACTCAACTAGAAAGCAAGATGTATAGGGTAATAACACTATAGAGGTACGATATTTCGTTCAGTGCAGTAGCGCTCTCTGCAAACTCAGACGATTCTAATGATATGTCATACGTCTCAATATACATAGATACATACACATTCACATACACAAATATACATACAAAGAAACATCACCCTCCTTCTGACGCAGTCAGGTAAAAATAATATTATTATACCAACCGGTATCGAATGCTTATTGTACATTTTGAAGCTTTGCAACTTACATGGAATTTAGCCACTTGCGGTTATCCATGCAAGTCCAGAGCGCTAGAAGCTAAAGCTTTGATCATTGTTTTATAATATTTCTAGCTATGCGGTTTCACACGCGTTTATATATAACGAATATTAAAAAAATGTAATAAAACAAAATAATTATTATTTTATGAAATAAAGACATAATATCTATTGATGCTTTGCAGGAATATCCGCATAATACAAAATTCAGCAATTTTGTGTTAAAAATACATAAATATATCTTTATTACTATAACGTGGTTGCTGGCCATGTAATTGTAATTATTATAACTTCATTCCTTAATAAGATAAAAACAAAATGCATTGTTCAGTTTTCGCTTTACTCTCCTGTAAAATGAATGTTTTTGTATTATGTTGTTATTCATGCTTAGCAACAGTATGTTTAATAAATTAAACTTAATTCCATTTCGTTTAATAACAATTTAAAACACAATGTATATTTGTAATCTTCAATAACATAACAAAAAGAACTACATCAAAAAGTATATAATTATTTTCAGTCCTCTAAACTACTTGTAACATACAGATACGCCCTTTTTTCTGTATGAATATAAATAAACTGTGAAACTATGTTTGCTCTGATAAAGTATGTATTGGTCTGTGCACGTGACGTATCACGTAATTGTCCAGGTCATGTTCTGGGTTACTATGAGCGATGCATAAACTATAGCAGTATAAAATGTAGAGTCAGGACGTGCGGAAAATGAAAATTACCCACAAACTTTTTTTGAAGCAGTATAAAATGTAGTAGATCATGCGGAAAATGAAAATTACTCACAAACTTTTATTTTTGTGTAAAGTGTCAAACAGTGTGTAGCCAACCTGGCGTTGAGTGGTAATTTAAAAGTTTAACGCCGCCTTATCTAGCTCGTTCGTTCGCGCCTTTATCTACGACGATGCCGCCAGCGAGTCGCGTTCGCTCAGTTCCTCCATCCGCATGTCCGCTTTACGCCACCGCCGTCTGATACGTATGCATTTCACGCACTGTACTCGTGTACACTCCCTAATCGTATCGCTCTACCTTTCGGGATTCGCCTAATTAAAAAAGTTGATTTCCGAACCGCATCATGAAATTATTATCGTAAGCAAAAAAGTCGTAAGTCGTATCGTAAGTAAAAAAGCATTAAGTTAGCAAAGTCTAAAAATATTGAGTATAATAAAATATACGTTTATACAATTTTGTATGAAAGCATATTTTTTTTTATAAAATGCTAGTAGCAAACGAGGACGTAGTCCACCTGATGGTGAGTGACCACTGCTGCCATCATCTATATAATCAATACTAGATAACGGTCTTACCTGAGGTAAGCCACGGATGCGTTGCTACCCCTGAAGACTAAATTGGAACGCCTCGGAATATCTCCCTTACCCTTCATACCAGAACACAGCCACGCGTAACACTATTGTTATGGCGGAAATAGGTGAGGCTGTGCTGCTGATATCGAACACTTTCCTGTGATATTGTATATATCTACATATAAATCTTGAATTTCATTTAACCAAATTGTGTTATACATATAATTTAAGTTCCTCATATTAAGTGTGTTTTTTTTAAATGTATATATTCTTTAAACCGAAACCCAATCTCTGAATAAAATAAATAAATAAATAAAAAAGTTTTATTGCACTAAAAGTAGTACATATATTAGTTTTACAATATTGTTAGGGATCCCCTAATAAGTATGCATATACCTGTAGTAGGGGGCCCCGCTCTCCCATTATACAATTTCTAAGTACTACAAAGTATATAATTTACCAAATATATTATAATCTCTGAATATTTGTACGTAAACGAGGCAATCAAGTTTGCCACCATTTTTAGTTATATGTTATAATGTGTATAATTGTATGTAATATATTCATCACATATAGCCTTATATTTAGCATTTGTTACTTTTAAATTTGCAAACTATATTATAACATTGGAAGTCGCTGGATCATGATGCTAGTGTTCACTTATATGAACGCCATCTACAAAACTATGTACTTAAGTAACATTCTAGTTAATTAAAAATATTTCGTTGAAAATTAATAAAACGCTTTTCTTTCGCTGTCAAAAGTTATCATCCATGTTCTTTTTTATTTTAAGGGGGAAACCGTAGAAACGGTACTCGACGCCGTGGGAGCGACGCCGGGTTGGTGAGCCTGATGGCCCTCCTTGGCGCTATGAAGAGGACTCCGGAATCTCCAACGGAACGCAACCGGAGTCCTCCGAGCGCGTTGCCCTGTCAAGCTCCACGCAGGTGAGTGGTTGGGTCCGCCGCGACGTTTGGTCTTTACGACCGACATAAATTACAAACGACGTACATCCTTCCCAAGGTTACTTGGAAGGACGTTTCGGGCTCCTACTTGCGCCGCCCGCAACCCCGGAAGCCACTCTTAGTCGCCTCTTACGACAAAGGGGATACGGTAGTTATTTTTTAATCCTGGAACTATAGGGACAACTATCCACGTCTTGACATCTTTATCAGATTAGTTTGAAGATACTTAATGATTGCATTGTCATCTTAACTCAATATGCATAACAAGTTTCATTTCAATACGACAATCAGAATTAAAGTAGACTTCCAAGATTTTATTATTTGGAACTAACTTCAAGCGAGGCTAATAAAAACGTGTTCATTACAAATATTTTCATTGAAGTTGCTTTTATTTTTACCCAACTGCGACAGAAGGAGGGTTAGGTATTTCGAGCGTTTGATGTAAGAATGTTTGTATGCACATTTTATTGGCACGCGCTTGAAATTAAATTTGAATTTAAAAAAAACCAACGCTATAAAGATATGTGAGCAAATTAAAAAAAAGTTAATATAATATCTTTAGATGAGCCATCAATTTATCAGTAACACCTATATTTTAATTATGTAAAAATAACATTTGCTTGTTAAAACTGTGTTACCATGTTGCGGCGGAGGGGTACCGCTTAACTTAGTCAGACCCTTTATTCGACTGACTATCCATATATTTACTAGATTTCAATTGTTAAGCTTGTTAACGTGACGATTATGCAATCTCCCTTTTTTATTTTAGACTAGCTCAGCCCTGCGGTTTTACCCGCGTTTAAAAAATGTAACTTGATATAGTAACATATACGTGCGCGTAGAGCGCACGCGGTTTCTTAGATTTTAATTTTTTATGCGGAACCCTAATTAGATTTTCTAAAATAGAAGTAGCCTACGTTACGCCTTATAACATCAGCTATCCAACAGTGAAAGTCCCGTCAAAATTGGTTCAGTGGTTTCAGAGATTACCCGGAACAAACAGACAGACAGACAGACAAAAATTTTAGTGATTGATTTTTTGTTATGAGTACCGTATATACTTTCGTATGCATTTGGTAAAAAGCTGTTATTTTTATATTACAAACAGACTTCAATTTTATTTATATGTATAGATAGGTAGGGATCTAGTCCATAAACTTACCTACCTGAATGGCTGAACCGATTTTGATAAGACATATTTAAGAACCTGCACTTGGAAACCTTCTTTGTACCAAAAAAAAACGCATCCAAATCAGTTTCGGAGTTACTTTTCCACAGACAGACAGTCATAGCAGTCAAACTTATAAGACCTCCCTTTTTGCGTCGGGGGTAAAAAAACGGCACCTGCAGATAACGCGAAGGGAGGACTTTTTTACCATGAGAATATGGGTTTCAAATGACAACTAGTATAGATATAATAGACCATTCCAAAAATATAATCGTCTTCCAAAAGGAAAGAGGTCCTTCTGTTTTTTAGATAATTTAAAATAATGAAAAAAATACCTTTATAATAATTTAAAATAATGAAAAGAATACCTTTTATTGCCTTACCCGTGATGATGCAGCTTTTTGCGTTTCGATGGAATGGTGTGGTTGTCGGCTCACATTTACAATTATGATGCTCTAGGAGTACCCTTAGGAGTAGTAACTGTTCTACATATAATAGAAGCTGCTTACAGATGTCCATGGGCGGCAGCAACCATTTACCATCAGGTGGACTGCATGATAACCGATCATATTTTAATCTTATAAAAAAAGATTTTTTACAAATATCTTTTACGTCAAATATATGTAGATATTATATATCTGATAGATGTTAATATTTGTTGTCAACAGAATGACTTCAAATACCTTGAAAGTGGAATGTTCATCGCATTGCACCACACCTTCGGAGATCAACGGCGCCCAGCTCGTAAGCGTGAAGGTCGGCTGCCTTCATATCAACCCAGCCACCAAGTGAGTATGCTGATTACATGAAATCGTTATGTCCTTTGAAGGTGGTAGAACTCTTTGTGGATCGACTCCGTAAGCACCATCGCCACATTCATTCTACCTAAGTATTAAGCGCTGCTGTGTTATGATCTGAAGGTTGTGGTAAGGTTCCAACTTAGTCCTCAGGGGTAGTATCTGTGGGCAACTTCAGGTAAGACGATGATCTTATCTGGGGTTGATTACAGATGGCTATGGGCGGTATTGGCCATTTACCATCAGTTCTGCATGCTTGTTTGTTACTTCCATATTATGAAAAAGATTCCAATGCTGGGCAAGGTGTCTTCCCATAGCTGATGTATCCCTGGAGGATACTATTTAGCTGTAATACTATATGAATATATGTGAGGAATATCGGAAGAGACAGGTACGGATTAGTAGCCTTACGTGTCATATTATACAACGGTCCACAAGTGCAACCCATAACACTTATTAACTGTGCCTATTAGTACATCTTGCGTGTCATAAACTTGTTTATGGCCCGTAAGATGGCAGGATGGAACTGAACGTTTTAAGTCCAAAAAATATAGTAGCTCTTGATCAGTGCTTTTATGAGACAGATAGATTGTGACGGTGGTGTCACTGTTAAAAAAAATGTTTAAACACAATTTGCGTGGGCTCCTGTACTAGGTTACTAGCCTGTATTACTGAGTGCTCAACCCATTAGCATGGCAAAATAATTTAATTGAGCATCATAATAAACTTTTAAAAATGTGTGTGTGTGTGCTGTGTGTGTGTATGGAGTATATACATATGTGGTGTGTGAGTCTGTGTTTGTGTATTGTGTTGTAATGTATTGTGAGTTAGGTTATTTAATAATGTTTATTTGTTTACAGGAAAGGACGTCGAATATTCCTGCTTCAGATGCTCGTCTTGTGTTTTGTGCCGCATGCGGCACTTATCTTGCAAAACTGCTCCATCATGGCCCAGCTCTCCCAGACCTTCGACTCCTCCCTTTATCTACATACTGAGGTAAGCTCTGGAACATATTTTTATAATACTTATAGAAGTAGCAAATGCAGTAGGAAATGTACCTGACGGTAACTGTCAACTACCGCCAATGGGCATCTTGTATCAATCTCAAAGTTTGAATGCCTTGGAGTACCTGTACAACATCCTTCAAACTAGGACACAGCACCGCTGTTATAAGGTAGAAATACGTATGACGGCTGTGTTTTCGAAATCGAACCAGAGACCTTTAATAATGTTAATTATAAAAAAAAACGTTATTATTTTGGACTGAAATTAACACAAGATAATAGGTAAATAATATTAAGGAAGGGGTTAAATTTGTCTTTTTAATACACGACGACGATACGACGACGATGCGATACGACGACGACGACGACGAATAATCAGACCTTCCTTCAGCATATTTATTTCGGAACATTGGAATTATATGTCTTGATAAAAATGATTTATCGCACAAGGTCCATAAATTAAAGTAATATGATATCGAAATAACATGTTTAATGGAAGTGGAGAGATATTTTGTAATCGACGCGACGATGATATCGAGCAGTGAGAATAAAAAGGGCTCACTTAATGTGAGCATTTTTGGAAATGAAAGTAGATTGTCAATTGATATCAACTCAATTGTTGACATTTTTGATCTCGAATTCCATTATAATGGAATTGAGTTGGTTTTTATTTTGTTTATTATATTTAAAGTACATTGAATTAGACCGTAATTTTTAAAAGGTATTTATTTATTTAGAGATTCAATCCAAAGAATCCTGAAGCGAACGTAAAAAACCGTCTTACTAATAATTTTATCAGTTTTTTTTTCATTTTAAACTTAGCATTTTTAAGAGTATCAGATGTTATATAATATTTCATATTACCCCAAAGTGCATATATGCTATAAAAGCAGTTTGAGACGAGAAAATGGCTTGAAATTGACAAGGCGAGAGTAGAGCACTATTTCTGCGCGTTCTACGTGCAATTGTGTTCGCATTTTAGAGAGTTTCTTAAAGTGCGCGGTAATAAATTTGAGATAACATTAAAATCGTCACATTTTGATTCGCTAGACGACTATGTCATTAGAAGCAGTTTTAAGTATTTGACTCAATTTGCCGAAATTTTGAGTTCTGCCCGTTCCTTTCTCACTGTGTGATATATTAAATTCTAAAGTTGATAGAGGCGGTGAATGATAGGCTATAGTATAGGAGTATTTCTCATATTATGAGTGCGTAATTAGCATGCCGAACGTCAACTTTCAATATTTTCTAAATACATGTATTTGGCGACTCGCGTAACGGAACGGTCCGACAGAAATTTGGATGGCGCATTTAATTTCTTTTTGGGTCTGGGTGTTTGTGTATTCGTCTTTGTGTTGTCCGTGGCTCCCACAACGCAGGAGAAAATTCTAGGAAGGTATGAAATGAAATGAAATGAAATGAAATATCTTTATTTTGCATAGGCCTACGGTGGCACTTACAAATTGTCAATTACAATATTTTTCTTACACTACCACCGGATCGGAACACGACTCCGACACGAAAGTGTATAACAAGCGTATAATTAAATGCATTATATCGTAAATTCGTTACTATGTCGATAATCTAATACAAATAAGCGATTTAAGCAGCGGGTTCAAGGCAGTGACCGCGCACTTCCAAACACAACGAAATTATGATCCTTCGCGATCGCTCATGTCAGTACTTATCAATGTTTCCCTACTATGCGACCACATACCTCGACATAACTAGAAACTTCACAAAAGTCTCTGCTCTGATTGGACATCTAGTACCACGAAAATATAGCTACTAATAAACGCAATATAAAACAATGGTAACTTCGACTAATCTGTTATAAATTGACTTATTCAGTAAAGTATGATAGTTCATCATCGTCAACCTATTTTTGTCCCACTGCTGGGTACGGGTCTTCTTTCAGAATGAAAGAGTTTTAGGCCGGATTGGTAGACTTCACACACTTTTGAGAACTCTTTTTTTAGAGAACTGGTGTGCAAGTTTATTCACGATGTTTACCTTCATCGTATAGTGATAATAAATTTCTAATACACACATAATTTTGGAAAAATCAGTGGTTCGAGCCTGGGATTCGAACCTCGAACCCTCGATTGAGAGGCCGAGTTTCGACCATTCTATCACAACTCTATAGTTTAAAACGCTTAAACGCTTTCTACACTCATATACACCAGGATTTTCTCCTGTGTCGTGGCATGGACACACAGAGACGAATACACAAAAACGCAGACCCAGACAGAGATCTAAATTTATCATTCTGATGTCTGTCTGGCTGGATTTGGACCCACTGCGTGTCAGACCGGTATAGTGACCGCTCCACCACGTGGGTTGAATAGTATGAATGTTATATATACAAAAAGACTGACAAGATTTTGTTTACTATACAGACTTTTTTGTAAATATATTGCGATGTATAGACACGCGGAAATTTCATTTTTATTACGTATTCGTGAAAGTGGCAAGAAACGTTTTCCTTCACATTCAAGGCTTAGATGAGGGTGCGTAAATAAAATCTTTTATCGTACAAGGACCCTTTGAAAACCATTTAACGCGCTAAACGACATCCCAGTCTATAGAAAAAATCGGTTTCTGTCATTAAGAGGAATTTATTGACTCACATGTCGTTGATAGGAAGGTGAAAATAGTCGCTGAAATGTAGTATTACATTTTACTTCGCTTTGGGCATGACTGTTAGCATTCGCATTGTACGTTTTAAAAGCTTTTATTTAACTTGCAATGTTTGTAAGTATATAAGTAAGTATGTTTAAGTCAAATCTTTCAAGCTGAATTTAACCCACAGTGTTTGAAATGCACCTTTACTTCTGATAACAATGATTATAAATGATCAATATAGTTTTCCAAAATAGCTGCTCCAACAAAATGCCGGATAACATATTTTTATACAACATATTCTATATGGATATCAACTGAAAGGGCTTAATTTGTAGAATATAATACAAAAGCTTGCTGCGAGAATAAATTTGGAAATCACAGACCTAGATCTGAATAAATCTAATCTGGAAAATCTCGCGACAAGCTATCATAAAATATAAAATTATACAATGCTATAAAAAAATAAAAATTATGGGTTTGACTAAAACCATGTTTTTTTTCCTTTCAGGGCATTGAAGTAAAAAAAAATGTTTTAATTTATTTTATATCAATTTTTAAAATTGGGATGGGTTTTGAGCGTGCAGTCCATCTAATGGCAGGTGGTAACTTGTATCCCTGAAAAACTGCAACTTCATATGGAGTAGGGATTTCACTTCCTGTAAATATATAAGATGCGTTGCCATTCCTGAAGACTAAGATAGGGCTGCATCTACGAGTATGTCATTCAGCATCTAAACTACTTCAAGCTAGAAATACATGAACTAATTTTGAAATATACGTATGTGAAAATATATTTATTACATCAACATTCTGTGTCCATCTGTTTGGCTAGTAGTGGAAATTAATAAATTATTAAAATAAAAAACCCGACTGCTTGAAGCAGTAGAGTTTTTATTATAATTATATTTTTTGTTCAAAGGCGTCATATTTAAATATTGTATAGCCTATGTCTTTCAGCAAACGGAGACATTTCCAATGATATCTCATATATCACAATCCGTCAAGCTGTTTAGTTGTAGCACGTGGCAAAGAAATGGACGTACAAATATACATACAATGCACATACTACATACATGCGTTCGAAAAAGATTACTCTACATCTGACGCAGTCGAGTAAAAAGGAGTAGTTTGAACATACGATTAAAAAGTCTCGTTTTATACGAACGATTGAACGTAATCTATAGGTTACATGAAATTTTATAACGCTTACATTTATTTCTAAGCAGCAATTTTATTGATGACTAGCTGAGCCCGCGGTTTCACCCGCGTTTAAAATAAATGTAACGTGACATACATTAACCGAAATTTTATACCTTTAATAATTCTATTTTATTCTT
>MOOZ01001041.1:190217-200247 GCA_002930495.1 Cecropterus lyciades
TTTTTTCTAATGAGAGCTTCCGCTGCATGCATAATGTTAATGTATGTCACGTTACATTTCTTTTTAACGCGGGTGAAACCGCGAGCTCAGCTAGTTAAATATATAAGGATATTAGGGAAATATTTAATTAAACAAAGAAATTACTATATGCAATGTTTATTCACACATGTTAAGCATTTATTAAAAATTTTCACCAATTAAATATTTCAAAATTAAACATTTGGAGAAATTGTGCGTAAACCTTTCAACGGTCTAAGGGCCGCTTGTGAGGATCCGTGAGTTGAGCACGTATAAACGCTTAGAATAAAGCACTAGAGTATATAGTTAAATTTACTGCGCTTACTAAGAGTCTAGATCACACTTGTTTAGTGGAATTATCACAACTATAAAAATAGGTTAAGATTTCAGTATTTTTAATAACGAAGCATCCCTTGGCATCGGAACACATAGAACACCATGTGGCCACAACCTTACGGTAGTCCTAAAGGTAACTTTCAGGGAATCCTATCACACGTGTCGTTTCGTTATCCGAAGTATGGTAGCAGACACCCGAAAGGGCTGTCCTGATGTGACGTTTCGTCAGTAAGCGAAGCCACAATGTCCAGCGTCTTGAGAGGCTACAACTGAGACACCATGACTGCAGGGACACCACGTGGCACGTGGTCTGAACAGGACTACAGCCTGAAGGTTCAGGCTATCGCACACGCTACTAGACCTGGAACTCTATTCCCCGGAAATCAGAATGACACATGTATCTTAACAAATACCAGACTCACTGGAACCAACATGATACCTGAATTGACACTCACGTGGCATTAAAGACTTCGGGGAGGATAAGCTGCTGTCAGGTGTCAGGGGACCACAATATTTTTACATTTGGTGTTACACTATCCCCTGGAACCACGATCGGCTTCACTGGGTCACCACTTGGCCACAACGTCAACGTTAACAGTAATGGACACGCAAACGGCTAACGTTCTTGTGTGACCTTCGACCTGATTGGTCGACCTCTAAAATGGAAAATAATTCAAATAACGACCACAGGTACCACAGTCCGACACAGATAAAATAACTAACGACGGCAAATTGTCTACGACCTTCTTGATTATTGCGATTTCATTTTATGAAAACATTAAATAATTTATTTCATATTATAAAATGATATGCGTATCAATTAAAATTATATAAATGAAAATATTTATTGCCTTATGTAACTTAAGTGCCACGGTGACAGATTCTATTAATATGTTATCGATCTGTATTTGCCGTGACCCAACAGATGTCGCTAACAGGCCTGTCATAAATACAAACACAAAAGAGGATAAATTTGCTACATTATAATAGACTGTTTAGAGTAATATTTAATTAAACAAATTTATTGCAATATTAAATGTTTATTAAAAACATGTTATGGAATTATTTAAAGTTTTAAACAATTTAGTTACTCATAGCAATATTATCCTATACTTTTATAATGAAAATATTCCCTGAAATATATATATAAATATATATATCACTGCTCCTCTTCTACAATTATACAATTGTTTACAATAACAGTTTCTCCTTTGGAAGCACGTTCTAGAACCAAAGACTAAATGAATTTAATGCTGCATCATTTTCAGAGGTCCCAATGTGGTACCGTCATCACGATATGTATTTTTGGGTCTTGATATTGTGTTTATAACATTATAATTTTTTCACAAAATGAATAACACACCACCTACTAATTACAAACAATCGTATAACAAAAAAAAATCACAATAGAAATGAAATACAAATAAATAATAAGTCTTTCGTTAAATTCTATACTCGTAATTATTGTTATGTACAAATTGAATGTATTTCAGTTTCATTTAGGCCATGGACGCGGTCTTGTGAGTTGAATACACTGTCGTATCACAATGAACTAACTTCATTGTGATAAGCTACTGTTGTCATTGAAGACATCATTTTTATTTACTATTACATTACATTGTGGAGGAAGCTTTCCTGTCGTTTCTTTTATTTCGGTACACGTTCGGCATTTTCCTTTGTATATTATCGAACCCGTAACACAAGTAATTTTCATTCCATGAAGGTTTGCGCGTTCTTGTGAGTTGAATACACTGTCGTATCACAATGACCTAACTTAATTGTGATAAGCTACTGTTGTCATTGAAGACATCATTTTTTTTTTACATTGTTGAGGAAGCTTTCCTGTCTTTTCTTCTATTTCGGTACAATTTAGGCATTTTCGTTTGTTTATCGAACCCGTAACACAAGTAATGTTCATTGCAACGACTCCCCCCCTTTTCAATCTTTTCATAGTATTATTGTTTCCACTCTGTTGCACTACTTCTGCTCTGAGGTTTGCATTCTTCTTGAATATGGTTATATACGGTTGACTCTCCACACAGATCACTAAGAGCACTAAACAAAGCGCACAGAGTAAACTCGTACGTTTCAGAGCCATGTTACTTCGATAAAAGCCTGTAGAGAACTGAATGAACAGTAACAAGTCAACGTGTTTTTATAGAGTAAGGTAAATTTACTACGATCTATTTCCATTTAATTTCGAACCATATATTTTGCTGAAGTTTAGTGATTCACTCAGCAGAAGCTGTACGCGATGAGTCACGTAGTTTTGGTACCATGTTAATTATTCTTATACGATAGTGTCAATCAATGATGCACCAATATTTATAAATTATGATAAATAAAATATGATGACTTTTGCATGATAATATTTTTCATAAAATATTGTCAACATTATTTTGGTGTAGTGTTCGTGTTCTCAGAAAGTGTTGATAAATGAATAATGCCATAACTTAATTTATGGTATTTTAGAATAGTAAATAACCTTTTTAGTATTATTTAAGTATTTTAAATATTGCATAGTACTTTTATTGTTATACTTAATTACGTTAAATATATCTATATTTATAAATAAAGCTATAGTGACGCCATCGATCGTCAAATCCGAGAAACGGTAACCAATCGTGCAGCACTACCGCTATCTTCAAATCCCGAAGACTATATCACCATCTATCGTCGAATCCAGGAAACAGCAATCGTCCAGCATTAACGCCATGCATCGCCCAGCTATGCAGTACCGGCAATGAACAACGTCATATATTGTCAAATCCTAGAATACTTCAATAACATTAGCATGTCGGTGTCGCGAACCCGTACTTTTTTCCCTACCGAAAAGGGCTCAATGCAGCTAAATAAGTTTTCACTTCAAACATTGCTAATGCTAATAATATATTTTTTGCGTATGAAAGAAAAATATATATTTGGAAAAGAGGATATATTTTGATAATAACAAAACTTTTGTATTACTTGAACCTAAAAGAAGATATTAAAACAAAATTCAAGTAGCCTAAAACATATTTTTTTATCGCATTCTGCGCAGAAAGTCAAATAACCGCAAACGGTCTGCCTTACTCAAGATTCGCACATTGATATAAAATACCATTGTTTCCAACGTGCCTAAAGTATGTTCCCTAAATTCGTCATCAGCTCTGAGGCTATAAGTAGAATTGCAAAAGTTTGATGTTTAAGACGTCGATTTAGGAAATTAATTCACTAAATGGAATAACTAGTGATTAATTTATTTTAAATCTGGCTTTATAACTACAAATAGGCTTATTCGTTGACTATGGAGCTGATACCCTGCCGCCCGGGGAGCAGCTGGTTTATACTGGATTCTTATCGGCTAATACCCCCACTGTGTTTTTCTTCTCGCACCGTACGGCGGTAACACGGGCACGCTTTCGCAACCATCCGCGAACCCACCGGTGCCTGACCGCTCCCGCAGCCCTTTTGCGTGGAGCATGGAGCTCCCCTCCAACAGCAAGACGCGCCAGAAAACATAGAGGCGCGTCTTACCTCCAAGGACCCCATCCGTAGGGCGACAGAATAACCTCGAGACAGCCACGCGGGGGCCGTGGGCATGGGTAAGCCGACACCTGCAAAGCTTTCCACACTTTACAGGCATCGACCTCTCATACCCAGCGGTGGATCCGCTCCTTAGCTCCGCGCAAACTACCAAACGGCCGCAGAGGACAGGGAGGACGGCAACGACACACCGTATCTCCTCTTCCTCTGTGGCCCCACTGCCAACGCATCCGACGATGCGCCCTCGTTCGATCGCGGTAGACAGGGCGCACGGCAACGACACACCGAGACACCTCTCCTCCCGCTTCCCCTCCTCACTGCAGAGACCAGAAAACTCCGTCCCCCGCAGCCCCCTCGGACGCATCCAGAGCGGGCCGATGGTCAAGCCTACTTGGAGCGTCCCCCCTCCTGGGATCCCTCTTGGCTTCACCGTGGTGGTCCAAGCTACGGTTACTAAGCCCCTTCACCACGACAGGGTGAAGATCCCCTCGAGGGGGTCGCCGGGACAGCTAGTTCAGTATAAATATTTTGGTTTTATAATTTTCATTTATATATTTCCTTATATACCTTACAGATTATTATAATTTTCCTAAAGTTAAATAGGTTTTTGTTGTTTGAGAATCAAATATTTATAAAAGTTAAGTTTAAAGAACCTAACAGCTTTCAAATTTCTTATTGACGGCGGCAGGTTATTCTAACACATAGTGGCAGAATATTTAAAACTGCCGGAAATGCAGAAGACCTATGCATCGGACGTAAGAGATGGGCAATCTCTTGTAACAATGCGAGATTTTAAGTTAATCATACAAATAATGCGGTTCCATTTTCATTAAATTGCCTGTTTTGAGAAATGGAGAAACGTGCGCTCGGCGTGGTATGCAAAAACAGAATCGAGCACAATCATTCTGAATGCGTTGGATCACCGCCTTAGTCCTAGAGAGAAGACATTCACCAATCACAGTATCTGCATAGTTAACAGAATAAGAATCTCACATAACCTAATTGTCAATGATACAGAAAGATAATCTTTAATTTGATACAACCACTTCAATCTATAAAAACAGATCCTAATAGTGCTTAGAATGAGTTGTTCAAAGTGTAATTTGCTATCAAAAATAACACGCAGATTTCGTGCCTCTGCCACAAATTCCAAGCGGCTACCTCCCACCATCACACATAGTTCAATATTGAAAACATCTACCTGAATTTTAGTATCCAGTACCAAAAATTTAGGTATTCTTGGACTAAGAACTAAGCTGTTTATTTGAGACCATTTAGCAATGCCAATTAGGACTTATTAAGTTAATTGTACTCTGTTAATTGTATTTTGTGGCTTGCACTTTAAATATAGTTGTAAATCATCAGCGTACATTTGATATTTACAATTAGCTATACATTTTACTTTTATACATTTTCCTATATCTGCTATATATACAATGAATAAAATAGGTCCCAAAATCGATCCTTGCGGTTCGCTTTGTTTCAAAAAAAGAAGTTTTAGAAAAAAATTGGTTTCCATTAGCAGTCTTCAAGTTAACCCTTTGAGAACGTCCTGACAGAAAAGAATCGTTCCATTTTATTGTGTTTATGTCAAATCCGTAATAAGCAAGTTTTGAGGAAGAAATGGTATCAATAGCAAATCACATGGGTTAATGGTATCAAACGTACGGGAAACATCGCAAAGTGCGTGCAAATCGAAAAGTGCTCTTAATATGAGTTTACAACGTTTCCTCGGAATTATTAGAGCTTACGTTTTCGCCCACACATTGCATGAGTATGGGTAAAAACGTAAACGACCATCGTATTGGGAAATGAAATAAACTTGTAATAAGGACTTAGATTCATATAATTAAGACTAACATTATCACGAAATTGATACATTTTAATATGTTACGGGTCCTCACGGTTAGCGGTTTTTGATTTTCTTTTTGCCGAAATTTCGACAGTTACATGGTCACATCCCTGTAACTGGTCATCTTACAAAATATTGTCAAAAGAAATAAAAAAAACATATCGTCAGTACCTATAACTAGTATGTATGTATTAGACTTAATTTAATGTGCTTCAGAACACACGCCACAATTACAAAACAACAAGTTAACTAATTATAAACAGTTTTATTACGAAAATTATTAATATAACAATAGGTTTTATATATAAATAATAATAGTAATTAGTAATAATATAATACGTGTTATCAAATTGTTTACTTCTTTTTTCTTGTGTCTTCACATAAACGCTTTCTACACTAATAGCCCCACATTAGGATTTTCTCCTGTGACGTGGGTGCCATGGACACACAAAGACAAATACACAAACACCCAGACCCAGAACAGAATCTAAACTCATCGTTTAGATATCTGTCTGGCCGGGGATCGAATCCGGGACCCACTGCGTGTCAGACCGGTATGGTGACCGCTCCACCACGCGGGTCGTCACACACAGTCTTGCAAGATAACATTTTATTCACGCGATGACGTAAGCGAGTACTGTTTTTAGTAAGCACAACATTTTTATGTACTCTGACATCATTTTAAACATTTTCCGGTTAACCGTTCCATTCTGAAAGAAAATAGTAAAATGTATTTAATATAGAGGTGACAGTAAAACTCTTTTCGGTTAGATTTAAAATCTCTTTATAAAACTTTCTTAATTTGTTTCGTAGCCCTTATGGATATTTATGTGAAAATATTGCAGTTTGTTATGTCAGACTGAAGTACCAAACAAGTATGCAGTATTGGTGGTTATCAGTAAGCAACTGCATATAGGACAGGGGTTCTATCTGAAGTCATTTACCGATGCGTTGTTATTGCCGAGGACTAAGATGGTCGCTTTATATATAAGTGAGCCGGCAACCGCACACTTTCACTTAAGTTCTCCCCGAACTGGACTAGTTCTTTCGACTGGTAAATATTATATACTATAACACATATACAACATACATGTTATATTGTTCGTATATATTATAGTGTGCTTGCTATCTAATTTTAATTTAAAAGTATCATATTATTTTGTTATACTTACTCGTCGCACGATATACAGTTACCGCCGATTCGTATTGTCCCTGTAAGACAATTATTAAGTCCTGAACCAAGAATATCGTTTCAATCTTTGCACAACACCACTGTTATTAATGGGTATTTCTCCTACACTTAGCTTTGCATTCGTCTTGGATATCGGCGGACTATCAATACAGTTCACATAGAACACAAAAAAAGTGCACAGAGTATAAATTTTAGGTCCATGATACTTCGACGAGGGCCTGTAGAGAACTACCAGCTCATATATAAATAATCATTTATTAAAAATATTTTCAATTAGATCGTGAATAACCTAGCGTGGCATAATAATAAAAACAATTAGGCGTTTTAATAGATTTTATCTTACGAATAATATATGTATATGTATATTTATTAGTGATGTTCCGGAGATTCGTATACGCGGATATCCGAGGATTCGCGGATTCAAGGATCATATTTTACTTTGATTTGAGCCAGTATCCTGTATTTTATTAAGCGATTCATACAATTACTTCTGAGTAAGCAAAATTTACGACCTTCCATGACAACATAATTGTGTCACCATGTAGGAAAAAATATTGAATATTTCCATATTCAATAATTTTTCCTACTTTCCTAGGGTTAATTGGACGTAGTTACACGAAAAGGATCCAACCCACAGTATTGTCAAAAATGAGTTAGGTGTACCAAACTGATGCTACATATCGACATTATCGGTCAGTAAAAAAGACCCACGTCAAAACAGCTGTTTTCCAGTCATTATTAACATCGGTACCAACCCACATCTATAGTCGCTTATATATATTTTTTCACCAAAAACAATCTAACCGTCCTGGTTCTTACCCAGTATCAGAAACTAAATCAGTAAAACGAACCAAAGAGTGTGGATCCTTTTTGCGTAATTTTAATACTAGCATCACCGACACTTTGATAAAATCGCAAAAACGATCCACTCTGCTTGGGACGTTTTGCTGACTCACTTGCATTTTAATTATATAAATAAAACGACTTACAAAGCTTGGATCTTTTTCAATAAATACATTTCTAAGTTGTAATCTAATAAATCTGTCAACGAAAACGATCCATAGTTCTTGGTACTTACTGATTATATTTTATTTGAAAATTGGTGTAGAATATCATATTACAAAAACAACCCAAGCCGAGCTGTCTACATAATATGTTATTATGTATGATGACACGCTGACCAGTTAATGATTGTAATAAAAACATTTATAGCAAATAGTTGTTATTTTTATTTTCAAACATTTTTTTTTTAGAAATGTGTATGAAAGTGTTTCACGACTACTCTTGCTCATGTCAAAGACAATGTTACCAATTGGTTTCCTTAGAGAAAAGACAGGAAGAGTTTGAAAAATTCGTAACTTTAGGATCGTATGAAGCTCAAGCATTATATATTGCTAAAACAGTGAGAGAAAGCAAAAAAAAAGAGAACTTACACCGTCTTAAAAGGTAACAAGAGTGGCAAAACAAGACCAAGAGAATATACATGGACTTACTCAATATGTAGAATAGACGTTTGTCGAGACATGTATATTAATAACTTTCAAATTACAACAAAAAAAAGTTGATATAAGTTTGAAAAAAAATCGCAGTGGAAGTACCTTACAAGATCAAAGAGGGAGACTGGGTGGTGGTTCAAATAAGACTAAAGAGCACGAAGTAGAGTTTATAAAAAATATCATCAACAAATTGCCACAATATGAATCACATTATAGGAGGAACCAAACAAATGGATGCAAATTCCTGAAATTAGGAATGACTGTACAAGCTATATATCAGAATGATACTGATTTTTCAAAGATAGAATCTATGCTAAAATATCACGAAATAATATATACTGTTGAAGAATACATAAATATTATAAAAAAATGCAAAAAGCAACACCCATTACAAGTTTACCGAATGGAAAAAAAAGATTTTATGGGGACCAAGACACTTGAAAAAAAAATTGTAAACAGAAAACTTTTTATATCTAAGGAAAAAGTAAATTGGTTGAAGAAAAAAGAAATTATGATAGACAAAGACGACAAGTTTAATATTTATATGAAAACTGGGTCCAATAATTTCAATCAGCTAAACATTGCAAAAAAGATAAAGGGTAAATCATTGGATATTAGTGAGAAAGACCTTATTTTATTGTGGCCCACCGGCAAGGTAATCCCTCAACCCAAGTTGGATGATCTTATGTCCATGTTAGATTTGATCCCAAAAGATTGTCAAGACTTTCAAGACTTTATTTTAGTATAGTTATATTAAAAATATGTCATGAAGTTATATTCATAGATTTTCCTCAAAATTGACATAAACGGTAATACATTGAAGTAATGATACAGCGCAACGTCACGATTAATTCATGACACGTCACGTGACGTCAACAATTTGATTTTGAGGAAGTACCTAAGGAAGAAGGTACTTTATACTCGTTTATAATCATCGTTTTTTTTAAATAACAATAATAATTTATTCATTTGCTCTGAATAAGGTTTTTTACAAAATTATCTTATGATTAAATATTTTCAACCTCTTATTCTACCTATAAGGCATGCAAATATGTCATTGATACATTGAAGATTTAATTTAAAATTATTCTCAGTTAATTACCATTTCATCATTCATCATAAAGTTATACAGCAATAGACCATGTCAATAAAATAATTATAATTTTACATGTCAATCCCTCTATTTTGTAGTCGTAATAATTCAATGTCAATTAAATCATTATAATTTTATATGTCAATCTCTCTTATGTCTTTAGGAAATATTAAAGTAATAGTTAGTTAATTCTTGGTGAGGAGGCAAATATAAATAAAGATAAACCAGTCAGTTGCGAGTTGGACTCACGCACGAAGAGTTCCGTACCCGGCGCTCATATACTTGTAGGACATAGATTCGTCGTTGTAATGTAACAAAATAATAGGTTGGGGAAAAAGTCTTTTCGCATTATAGTATGTATGAACTTGTAATAAAATCTCTTTGGCTATGGCTATAGTATTTGTATCTGGCTGATTTTGGTATGATTGAAAGTTAAAATTTTAAAGAACATAATTCCAAATTCAAATTAGGAAAATGTGTGATTTTCATTTGTTTTTCGTACTGTCAAGATGAGTGAA
>MOOZ01001042.1:60219-71261 GCA_002930495.1 Cecropterus lyciades
CTACCTGCCCGTACCTCGCTACGCCCATATCTAACAAATTATCAGTTACAATATTTTTGTCTTACAGTATCACCGGATCGGAACACGAACGCGTGAAACAGTTTTTGCGTTTCAGTGAATTCGTGAAGTGATTGCCAGCTCACTTTCATATGAAGCGACCATGTTAGTCCTCGGGAGCAGCAACGCATCTGTGATCGACTTCACATATAACCCCTATTCCATATCAAGTTGCTTACAGATGTCCATGGGCGAAACCACTTACCATCAGGTGGACTGCATGCTCGTTTGCTACTCCAACTAACAAAAAAAGATCTGACATTGTCAAACCGCATGACAAAGCGATCATCATACCGATTCAAGAGCTTTTGCACACACCACGCGGGCGCAGATGCGGTTACGGGCGTGACAGACCGCGTTACTCGAGTTCAGATTGACCGCTAGGCATTTGCATATACAACTCCATAACGTTGAGCTCAACCAACTTATACCGTAGTCCCGTGTTGTTTGTTCAATGCAATGTAATGCGATATTTTTATTGATGTGAACATCTATAGGCGCACGTAAATCTGATTGTTCGTGTGGCGATCGCCACGCGTATTTATTTTGGCACCATCTGTTATACATTTCGGAACTGTTAAATATCGAACAAAACTAAGCGGGCTGCGGTGTTAGTTCGACTTAGTGCGGGATACTGTTTGTAGATGACGTTACATTCATGCTCCTGTGACACTGCTGACATTTTAGTTCCTGTCGCATTTTTTGTTTACTACATATTACTTATATAATCACGATGTTTTACATCTGCCAGGCGTCTCGTGATGGCTATTTTTTATAATATAGAAGTAGTAAAATTTGTGTCCACCTGAGGGTAAAGTGCCACTGCCGGCAATGGGCATCTGTACTCAACTGCAGATAAGATCAGTCTTATCTGAGGTTAGCCACAGATGCGTTGCTACTTCTAAGGACTTAATTGGAACGCCTTGGATAAGTATGTCTTCCTTACGACACCCTTCCAACCAAAACACAGCAGCGCATAACACTGCTGCTGTGAGGCGTGGCGGTGCGGGCCACCGCTTGCGGCCACGCGGTTTAAATGGCCTCGCGCCTCGGAGCCGTAAAAACAATTATAAAAATATGGAAAATCCAAAAGTACCTAACACGTCACAAGGCTTTTCCTATAATAAATACATAAGAATTTATTTTCAACTAAAAAATATTCCATCTTGGGCTTATAGACACCTCTTGCACCCGGAGTCGAACCACAAAGGATAGCCTCCCGCTACGCGTCAACAGATGACGCCACCGTATTCTGCTACGCGCTATTGGAGTAAACTCAACATCCTGCATATATACTAGTCTCGAACAGAGACTATCGGAGCACGGCCGCTCCCCAGGCATGATTACCTAGTCTGGAGTGGGATCTCCCGCCGCCAAACTACCATCATATAATGTGGTTTATAATACAATTAGCTCTTGTATATTTTTAGCAATACAAAATACCTACATAGTCTATGATTGACTAAAAACTTGCTTTTATAGACTTCAAACCTTATCTGGTTTCATTTTCGTCATCGGTTTCGGTCCGTCCAGGATATCCAACATGTCGTCCACAATATTATCATGTGTGTTCTTAATTCTGTAAAGATTACCCTCTGCTTTTCTTGAAGCCATTTTGTAAATTATTAATAAATACTTTTAATAAATTTGCACTCCCACTGTTAATTTTGCTTGGAATACATTTTCTTATTTTCTGACATATGTTTTCTAATCAAGATGAAAACTGTTATTTTTGAATCTATGGTAACATTCTTCTGTGTTGGCAGTATTTTGAAGTGTAACTGCTTTTGGTGCGTCAGTAGAGGAAAAAGTATTCGTGTGACGATGTTTCCCACGAAAACAATTACAATGGAGTGTTATTATATAAAACAATTTTTTTTTTCGACTTATAGACATATATAATTCGATACAGTATATATGTACCAATCGTTTTGTAATATTTAGTTTCTTTTTTATAATATTGAAGCATGAAACGGGCATGCAGTCCACCTGATGGTAAGTGGCTCCTACTGCCCATGAACATCTGTAAGCAACTCCGGTCAGAGAATTACCTGAGGTCGGCCACAGATACGTTACTACTCCCGAGGTCTGAGTTGGAACGCCTCGGATAAGTACGTCTCCCTTACCCAGTGCTTCCAGATGCACTGTTAATACAATAGATGCGTTACTACTCCCGAGGTCTGAGTTGGAACGCCTCGGATAAGTACGTCTCCCTTACCCAGTGCTTCCAGATGCACTGTAAATACAATAGATGTGTTACTACTCCCGAGGTCTGAGTTGGAAAGCCTCAGATAAGTACGTCTCTTACCCAGTGCTTCCAGATGCACTGTAAATACAATAGATGCATTACTACTCCCGAGGTCTGAGTAAGAAAGCCTCAGATAAGTACGTCTCTTACCCAGTGCTTCCAGATGCACTGTAAATACAATAGATGCGTTACTACTCCCGAGGTCTGAGTTGGAAAGCCTTAGATAAGTACGTCTCTTACCCAGTGCTTCCAGATGCAATGTAAATACAATAGATGTGTTACTACTCCCGAGGTCTGAGTTGGAACGCCTTGGATAAGTACGTCTCCCTTACCCAGTGCTTCCAGATGCACTGTAAATACAATAGATGCGTTACTACTCCCGAGGTCTGATTTGGAAAGCCTCAGATAAGTACGTCTCTTACCCAATGCTTCCAGATGCACTGTAAATACAGTAAATCTACTTTATTTTGATGCACTTTTCTACTGTCTACTGTATTGGGTAATTACAGTATGCAATAGAATTTTATTTCGATTATTATGATCGATGAATGATCTTGTTTTTTGGTCATCAAATTGCACAAATGCAAGAGAAAGTAGACCTTGTTTTTTGTTCGTCGTCCAAAATTTCGTTCGAAATTGTTAATAAATGTCACCTACTGTATTTTTGTTAAATATTCTGCAATGTTCAGTCGAATCTACTGTAATTTTATAATCACGATGTGGAAGCACTACCCTTGATACACAGACCAAAAGGTTCCGGAGATTAACTACATGAAATAGTGTCTACCACGTGCCCACACACGAATGAAGAAACAACTACCATCGCCTGTTTTGCAAAAGTTTCATTTCTTGTATACATATTGATATAGTTCCACACTTTTTATACCTTACAAAAACTCTAAATCATTGAATATCTGCTCCCACATAATTGTATTACCATTTGTTTGACTTTAACTACCATGTGTTTTGCGTACATAACACCCACAAACATAAGTCCATAAAGAGCTTGTACTACTCGACCAAGCGAACTAGACGAACGGGCGAAGTGCGGTCTCCCTCCCCGGTCCCGCCTCATGCCCCGCCTCGTCCTAGTACCGTTCGCAGCTAAACTCTCGAAGAAATAGATCGAAGAATTTCAATGAATTAATATTGTTACGTATTGCGCTTATGTTTCACTGGTAACAATGTTTACATAATTATTTAACCGATTCAATGCGGCGACCTTTTGGACAAACTTTAACGCCTGGCGGCGAACAAATATTTCGTGGCACCACTGTGGTGCCCAACGCCAGGGACTTTGATGGCACCACTAAGGTGCCCTCCGCCATGAATTGTAATATATCGCTTTTTTTGCTTTTTCCACGTGCTGTAAGTTTAGTAGCCAACCAAAAGCGAAAGAGAATGATTTAACTTTTCGATTAGTGTTTACAAAAGTTATTATCTACGTGTAATAACGGAAATGGAAGGTAAGTGTCTTATTTCTATCAGGTGTTGTAAACATTTTTGTAAGTTTTTAATGAATTGATTGTTTTAGTGTTACTATAGAATTAAATATGAACATTCGAGACGTGCAGAACGCTATGATAGTTCTTTTCTGGTGTTTTGTTTAGAATAAAAATTCAAATTATTAATGGATAGGTTTGTAATAGAATATCGAAATTGATTGCGCTATTTATTCAAAGATAAACACCAAAGTACGAATATTTTAATCCAGTTTCTATTGGCTTACTATTAACGAAAAGTAGGTACTATTATAGTAATACAACCACAGTAATTAGATATTCGGACATGTAAAGTATCGCGACTCTTTTTGAATGCTAGTTTTAAGACCAATTTTTTTTTGATAGATATTTAATATTCTATAATACTAGCTGTTAGCTGTGTAAATACGTATAACACAGATGTGGACAAACTACCTATTACAATAAATTTGCAAAATAATATAATATATTTTATTGAAAGGTTTACAATCCCTGAAGTATGTGAAATCACGTGATCTGCTGAAACTGACATTCTAGAAAGGATCTACGTGATAAATAAAGACACTTTTGTTTTCAGAACAACTTTGATAAACGTCAATTTATCCGAGTTTTATGGCTTCAAATTTTGGTGCCTCTTGGGTGCCACCCGCCATACACAAAAGAAATTCATGGCACAACTGTGGTGCCATCCGTACGGAATTGGTTAATCATGTATCAAAAACAAATTACCAGGTAATAGAAAGTAAGCAAAAACATTTTTGTTTTATAGGTAAGTATTATTTGTAATATCCAGATAGTAGCAGTTCTGCTTCAGTCGCCATATATGAGGTGGCTATTCTCCGGAGTTGCAATCCATCTGTGATCAATGTGATCAATTCAGATAGGACCCAGTCTACATGAAGCTGCTAATAGATGTCCATGAGCACGGTGTCCACTTATCGGGTGGACTGCGTACTTGTTAGCTTCTTCAATCTTAATAAAAAGTCGATTTACAAATTAAACACACAGGAGGTTTGAATTAGAGGAAGTAATAAGAAATTTAATTCAGATGTATATAAATTCTGCTCCTGTTCTCTAGCGATAGGTCCATTTATGATAGCTGTGGCTGGTTTAGAGATCCTCTATAAAGATAAAGATATCAAAAAGCACAGTAGTGCTTTGCCTAGTTTATTCTGACAAAACATTAGTGAATATTCTTTTTATTATTTCTGTGTTTTTCCTTCATAGTAACTTCAATATCTCTTAATAATAACAACAAAATTTGGTATGAAATATCACATTGAACTTACAGTAAACGTAATGAACAATTTAGTTATATTTTGACTGCTGTAGAATAATAATTATATCCTTGTTAAATTACAAGAATGTTTCCTACATTATTTTGATTCACACCTGAAAGTCTGTGTTCTCTCTTGACAAAATAACTTAGCAAATAAAACGACCGTTTTTGGAAATGACTGTATTAAGAAATTAGCTTACGTTACACTGGAATACGGCTTAAAACTAAATTTCTTCACTGCAAAACGTACGCCAACATTTTGGTATAAGAACTGATCACAAAACTGAGAAAGGCTGAATTGCTGGTTACCGACGTCCACGGCCGCGTCCGCCGCGACCTCCTCTCGGGCCGCCGCGTCCACCTCGTCCTCTGCCTCTACCACCCCTTGTACCACCTCGAGGAAAGCCTTCACGCTTACCTCTGCCTTTCGGCGCATCATCAATCAATAACGTCTCCAAAGGCAAGCTATCCGGCAACAAATAGTATCTGATGTTGTTCCCCCGTATGCTCAACGTCTCCAACTGCAATTCTTCCTTGTTTTTCAAAGTAACTTTAACAGCCTTCAAGTGAGTGTTCATAGCTACATCGACGCCGGTGATTGTTCCGTGCACGACGGAACCGTTTTTGAGCTCGATGGTCACCGTCTCGTGGCTCAACTTCATTAAAAATCGTACTAACTTCATGATTTTTGTGTTTTAAAGAGATTTTATATGAATTACAGTTTTAAAAACAGATTCTAACCTCAATTTGCTAGTCTACTGTCTAAACAAAAACATGGCGTCGCCCGGCGGCGGGCTTTTCTGTTTCGATTGTCAAATGTTTATGTCAGCCGTACATTCTTGTTATTTGAGCCAACAAATTAATATTAGAAATGTAACAATATATCAATAAATGATTTAGAATTTACTGAAGGTCAGTCAACAATCCTGCATTATTTTTATAGGATTTTTGACTCTTTTCCTCTCATTAAACCACCCTGTCTTTACTATAAATTTCATGAATAATTGGAATAAAATCGGCAATCAAATTGAATGGCGTAGACGCAATACAGCTTATTTAAGCCTTATCTAGTGTAATGGAAAAAGGATTTGTTACCACCACGAAAACTTCTTTCATGATTTGTACGTCTATGCCAATAATCAATTTTTGTCAAGTATTTCAAGATTTTCATAAAATTGAAATATGAATCCTGACGAAAGCATAAATATTGAAACACCGGCAGAAACACAATTGGAAGAAGACGAAAATACTATTTGTGCAAAATTAATATTCTCAAAGGAGCAGGTCTACAAAATTTTCTCGTAATCATTTTGTAGCTACAAAGTGTAGTGTAGAAAAGTGGAATCCAACATAGTTAGACCCCGCTACCAACGCTGTATCGACTTCGCCATAAAACGACAGTGAAGCAAAGCACTGCTGTTCTAAATTGAAAAATGATCGAGGATCTTATAAGAGAAATATGTGTTACACGAATAAATCATTTAACTTAGTAAATATTTATGTACACGAAGCGGTCGTAAGCAATCTTTGTAGATAGCAATGTGTCTATTATCAATCTTTGATAGAACCCCAATATAAATTTAAGTAAAAGTGCAATTGTATAATAATATGATAAACCAATTAATTACACAGCATTTGAATGAATACTTTGCTGCTATATTTATTCAGTCTTCTAGAAACACACTTCCTACACTCATAGCCCCACACTAGGATTTTCTCCTGTGTCGTCGGCATCATGGACACACAAAGAAGAATACATAAACACCCAGACCCAGAACAGAATCTAAATTCATCATTCAGATGTCTGGTCTGGCCAGGAATCGAACCTAACTGTCTTTATATACCCACGGTAATAGTATATAGATACTATATACATACATAGCCTACATCGTATAATAAATGGTTACATATCGCTACATATTTCAATGAATAATAACTCTATACAAAAACGCAAATTTTATAAGAGAGCCAGGTAAAATTAAACAGTGCTTTTTGTTTTCATCTTTTTCATGAACGAATTTAAAATAATGACAATTAAAAGAATTCAAATCTACCAAATCAATCCTAAATATAGTAATATAGTATTTTATAAGGATAAAATTGTATCTTCTACTTAAAATTGTCGACTTTTGAATTGTGCGGTTATTTATGCGAAGCAGCTTTAATGTATTGTTTTATTAAAATAAAATATTAAAATCTTTATGATTTTGAAGCTATATGCTTATAAAAATATATTCAGTCAGTTTTATTTCTTAATTATATATTTTTACGTTATGGCAACACCAAGAACCAACCCTTTGTATGATACCCCTTTTTACTCGTTCAAAACTGTAGCAATTAATCTAGTCGGTCGTTTGATCAATACCTTCAGTCCGATTATAGCAGTCGTTAATCCAAGGTTGATTTTCAATTTAATACGAAATGGAAACTGACACTTTAGATTTTTCCGTAACGGCAGAATTTTCTGAAAAGGAAAATGATGAACTCCAAAATTTTGAAGTCAATGCAGTTAAACCAAGATTAATATTTACCGAGGAACAGGTACAAGATATATAAATATAATTAAGCTATACCTCAAAAAACAAATACACCAATATAAAGAAGCTTCATACTTTTATTTTTTTATAATAATTGTCGTATCACACAAACGCACACATGCATTTACGTTACGTACGCACGTTTTTGCACACACACGTATGTACACCCATTCCCACTCACAAATACATGTACATACACACATATGCTTTTAAGTCCTTAATTATCAAAATATTACTTAAAAGTATTAAAATAATACTAAGGTGTCTTAGAACTTATGATGATCAAATGAACCTAAATCTTTTTTTATTACCTTTCCTAACCTACGTCTATTTTTAAAGACTAGTGATTTGCGGAAGGCTTTCAATCTTCTGGACTACACGGGCGAAGGAAAAATTAAAGCTGAAGATTTTCGCGTGGCTATCAAAGCGTTGGGTAAGAATACAATTCATCAATCAATCAATCAATCAATAGCGTTTCGTTGGAAGGGTGTGGTTGCCGGCTCACTTACATATGAGGCGACCATCTCAGACCTCGGGAGTAGCAACGCATCTGTCGGCGAATTCAGATAGAACCCCTGTTCTATATGAAATCTCTTACAGACATCCATGGGCAACAGTAAACACTTATCGTCATGTAGACGGCATGCTCGTTTGCTACATCAATCAGATAAAGAAAAAACATATTTGACTTAGCTTGGAAGACCCGTGTCCAGTAGAATAATGAGTTGACGACAAATCCTATTATATTGTAGGTTACGAACCAACGAACGAAGAGTTGCAGAAGATGATTAGCGCAGTAGACAAGGGGCAGACCGGGAAACTGAGTTTTGAGAGCTTCGAAACTGCTATCATGAGAAAAGTGATGGCCCAAGACACCGAGGGCGACGTTATGAAGAGTTTCAGGCTGTTTGATATGAATGACAACGGTAAAGTTCTTTTATAAAGTTAAGTATGTTAATACTAATTGACTTGTGTTAATGTTTATAATTTTTCTGACCTATATTTACTCGACCGTTTTTCAACCGTATGTTTGTTTGTTGGTGCATTTTTATAGCACGCGCTACAGCCCCAACGGTTTGACGAAGCCTGTACCATTTAAAAAAGTGGCGCCTGTAAATAGTTACATTTCTTCTTAGCATTTCATAATTATATAAGTTCGTCGATTAGTGACTGCTTTTTTGGTGCAACTTTTCTTATAAGTTTTCCTGGTTTTACTACCCATATCGTGCATACTTATATATGTATGAAACATTGTATTTGCATGTAAAGTTTCGTACTTTGATATATACATTTTTCAAAATATGTATTTGTTTTCAGGATATATAAGCTTTGAAAATGTAAAACGTGTTACTGAAATTCTGGGTACGTATTTGAGCGATGAGGAAATTGAAGAAATGATTGATGATGCTGATAAGGATTTTGATGGCTTTGTGAGTTGATTAGCAGTGGTATAATACTCTGACACACAACACATGTTTTATTTTAACGGTTTCTTCTGTCCTAAATTAATTTTCCTTTCAAATAATAGATAACAAATTTAAACGCCAAACTATTAACCAAATTGTGCAAAGCAATTTTAATAAATTATATTATACTAAAAATATTTGATGTATAGTCATTGATACTTAACGGGTTATAAATCCATTATTTATTTAACAGATTTTTTCTTTGCTACAATAATTAATTTACATTAAAAAGAAGACTGAATTATATATTGAGCGAAGAATAAATAATTTCTTTTACAGGTGTCCGTGCAAGAATTTATGAAGATGATTAGGAATTCAGTGAATATAGTTACCCCATAATTATTGTTACCCTTAAACTTATTTTATAACTTTAAAAATATACTTTAAACTAACAACCGCATTATTTAGCGTAATTTTCATTTGAATATTTTTTTTAACTTACGCGATGAATTCTCGGTCTTATGACCATTTATAATGTATTTTAATTATTTAAGTTTTGAGCTATAAGTTGTGTCTATGGTCAATGGCGTTGTGTTGTCAAAAATTAAATGTCAATTGTCAACGTAAAAACTTGTTTGAATTTTATGTTAAGTTCAAATCTAACTTTTCATTTTTCAACTTCCACGAGAAATATACTTATTGAAATGATAACAGTTTTATTGTACAAGCTATCTAATATTTGTTAAGTGCAGGCCCCCAAAATACCTAAGAAACGATTCAGTTCTTAAAACATTATTTTGAAAATAATGAATATGGGTGAGTGCAGTTATTAACTATAAATTTCTTGATACTTTCTACAATACAAAGTGAGATGATGACAATCTATGAATGCATTCCATGCATGACCACTTCATGCATAAACGGGTTTATTCTGCCATGGTACTAGATTCCTTCATTAAATCTTTCATCGAACTTGACCTGACAACCCGTGGCGGAGCGGTCACCGCACCGATCTGACACGAAGTGGGTCCCGGGTTCGATCCCCGGCCAGACAGATATCTGAATGATAAATTTAGATTTCTGTTCTAGTTCTGGATGTTTGTGTATTCATCTTTGTATGTCCATGATGATACAGGAGAATATCGTTATGTTGGGCTATGAGTGTAGAAAGCTTTTAGTAAAAAAATTTATAAACCTTAGTCCCCGCGTTCCCTGAACAGCAAGCAGTTATGGCCAAATGTAACCCAATCAGTGGTGGAATAAGCATAAAAAATTTATAAATGTAAAAGTTTGTGAAGTTGTATGCGTGTTACTCTTGCACACAAAAACTACTGGATGGGTTTAAGTGAAATTTTGCACATGGTACTTTTTTTTTATTTTTGAAGTAGCAAACGAGCATGGAGTCCATTGTGGTAAGTGGTTAATGCCGCCCATGGATATCTGTAAGCAACTTTATATCGAACAGGAGTTCTATGTGAAGTCGATCACATGATGCGTTGCTACACCCGCGGGCTAAGATGTTCGCCTTATATGGGCCGGCAACCACACCCTTTCACCGAAACGCAGGAACTGCTTCACTCTAGAAGTGAGTTTGTAGATATAGTTTATGACCTGAATTAACACAGGATACTCATTATCTTGGTAAACATGACCAAAGCGGTCAGAGCCGGGGAATAATCTAGTAAGCTACTGCAGTACTCCTTTTGCGTTCAATACATCTGTAACGTAGCGGTGGTGAGATGCTCTTATGTGGAGAGGTGCGGTGACGAGAGGGGTGAGATGAGGCGAGGGGGGTGAGGAGAGGAGAGGTGTGGTGGTTGACGTTTGGCAGAGCTATCAATATATTAAAAATAAGAATGAGAACAATATAATTTAATAGTCAAATATTCCTAAAAAGTGTATTTTATTATTGCATGTCCTTCCCGTCATTATACATCTATTGTCACTGTAATACCGTCAGGCAAACAAAACTTTCTCCTTTTTACAACATTTAAACATACAAAACAATTTTCAGACACCGAAGATCTCTCGCTA
>MOOZ01001042.1:71555-82751 GCA_002930495.1 Cecropterus lyciades
TTTTACAACATTTAAACATACAAAACAATTTTCAGACACCGAAGATCTCTCGCTAGAAGAAAAATGCGAGCATCTCATGAACGTAGTAGTGGAGTCTCGGAAACGCTTTGGCAAGATGTGCATCGACTACGAACAGAAGACATCCTTGATGGAGAACAAGATGTTAAACCTTCAACTTGAGACCATCACCAACTACAGATTCAAGTCAAAACAACAGATACCAGAAATCGATGTAGATTCTATGTACAAAGATGTCGAAGATGTGGACGTAGAAATTTGTGAAAGAAGCAAGAAGTTGGAAGATTTGAGGAATAGTATTCGTAATACTCAGAATGTAGTGTTACAACTGAAGCAGGATCGGATCGGACAGAGGTTGCGGAAGCCCCTAACAGCGAACGCCATGTTGGAGAGTGCGAAAAATAAAAATTGTTTATGAAAGTCTGTTTTTTATTGTTTTAATGTTAAAACTATTGCAAAAAAAATAGCTGTCACGGGAAGCCTGGCAGATGTAACACATCGTGTTCGTACAAGTGATATGCATAAAACACAATGCGACAGGAACTAAATAAATATATAGCATAATGAAAATAACGCCATCTAAGAACAGTACCCCGCACTAAGTCGAATTAACAACGCAGCCCGCTTAATTTTGTTCAATACTCAATAGGTCTGACAATAATAGATGTCGCTATAATACATACGTGTGGCGATCTCCACGCCAACAATCATATTTACGCGCACCTATAGATGTTTCACATCAAAAACAAAAATAAAGGTTATAACCCATGGTTTCTGTCAGTTCCAATGCCTCACCTATTAGCTTGTCAGCTACTACTCAGCTTCGACGACCCGCGTGGCTGAGCGGTCACCATACCGGTCTGACACGCAGTGGGTCCCGGGTTCGATCCCCGGTCAGACATACATCTGAGTGATGAGTTTAGATTTCTGTTCTGGGTCTGCGTGTTTGTGTATTCCTCTTTGTGTATCCATGGCACCCACGACACAGGAGAAAATCCTACTGTGGGGCTATGAGTGTAGAAAGCGTTTACGTTTACGTTGTCTCGGTGTTTTGATTTGGATGGGGTAAAGGTGTGGGTAAAGAAGACATAAGAGACATTTTAACTTAGTCCTTAGAGGAAACAATTCATTACTCTACCCCCAGTGGGATTCACATCTTGTTTGGAATTTATCACAGGTGCCCATGGACAGTAGTGACCACTTACCATCAGGTGTGTTGTATGCTTGTCAGCTACTCCTAGGATATAAAGAAAAAAAATCGTGAATTGGTTATTTGTATGTAAAGAAGTCACTAAAGTTCTGTGAAATCTACCACACTGTGCTTAGCCTGTGTGGTAGAATATAGCCTATAACCTTATCAGTTTCCTTAAAAAGTGTTAAAACCAGTATGGTATGTGTAGGCATTAATGCCACACCTATTTCTAGAGTGAAGCAGTTCTTCGTTTGTGTGAATACTGGAAATGCTGGCAGATCGACATTCAGATTAAACCACTTCTATAAGGAGGTGTTTACTGATATCGATGGACGACAGTGCCCACCTGCCATCAGGTGAACTGCATAGACGTTTGCAGCTTTATCTTAGAAAAAATAACTGTAAAGAGACCGGTGCCTGTGGGACAATAGTGGGTTGATGATAGTGGTATCCCCCAAATGTTTAGTAGGTAGTTAGATAGTTTAAAAACTCTATGTATTTATTTAACAATTTAAATATTATATACTGTTCATAACACATAGAAATTATTTGTATAATAAATTAATAACTGACCAGTGTCCACATATCATGCTTGATATAAATTGCCGAGTGTAAGAAAAAATAAATCGTACGTGTATTCCTGCTTTCTGGTGGAAAAATTGAAATAAACCTTTTAATATCGAACGTAGTTTTTATATAGTAATAGTATTATATATTTGTAAATGATCAAAAATACTTATAAGTAATTTATTTTTAGTCTACGCTTTGATAAAGATACAAACATTACCGGTTATTGAATAGTCTGTGCAATCGTATACAGAAATGCCAATAGACTATTAGTAAAATTGCGTATTAAATGTAACTATTATTTTAAATTAGGTATCCATCATATCATAGTTTGATTCAAAACATAAGATATTATTAGGAACATTAAATTTACTCATAAAAAATATCCATTTATAACTACGAGCAGTACGTGTATGGGCAGCTTTAGTTGCTAGGAGACATTATTTGACAGTTATCTCCGTGGACTTAGTAGTTGCGCGAAAGTTCTGAAAAATAATACATAGTTATTTCATTACAAACAAACAAACAAACAAACAAACAAACAAACTCTTCAGCTTTATAATATTAGTATAGATTTAGAAACATAATAATGGCTGACGTTCAAGGTCTCTTTAAGAAACATTGCGTAGTACCAGATGTGATTTCAATAGCACCATCTGAGCTTGTGGAGGTCCAGTACCCAAGTGGAGTCAAATTAAACCTTGGGCAAGAACTTACTCCAACGCAGGTTAAAGATAAACCCGATGTGAAATGGTCGAGCAAAGACACTGAATATTACACTTTGGCAATGGTCGACCCTGATGCGCCCAGTCGTGAGAATCCCAAGTTCAGAGAATGGCATCACTGGCTTGTAGGAAATATATACGGAGGAGATTTAAACAAAGGAGAAATTTTGTCTGATTATATTGGATCCGGTCCACCAAAAGGAACTGGTTTACATCGCTACGTGTTTTTGGTTTATAAGCAACCTGAAAAATGTGATTTCAGCAAAGTACCTAAACTGCCTAGTAACTCTGGTGAAAAGAGAGGAAAATTTGCAATTGCAAAGTTTGCTCAGCAATTCAAATTGGGTACGCCGGTTGCTGGTAATTTCTATGTGGCAAAGTACGACGATTATGTCCCAAAATTGTACGCAAAGCTAAAGGGATAATTAAAAAACCGGTAAAATTTGATTAAAAATTCTCGTATTTAGTGGCAAGCTTTAAAAATTAAAAACCGTACTTATTTGTCTATGGTCTCGATCGATAATTATTTCCGCCTCCGCGTGACAATCTCATTTTTTTTGGTCAAGTCGCCATATAATCCGCCATTACATTCTGGATTTTGCGTAAATTAGTCGTTGCTCGGTCTGCGCGCATCATTCGCGGAGAATTATCAGTGACAGTTGTTTGGTGTTCGTGCGTAGTATCGCAGCGTTTCGTTGGAACAAAGAGTAGTTACGTTCAATCGTATGTCCATCCAGAATCTCAACACATTCGACCCATTCGCCGATGCTATCAAAAGCTCGGAAGACGATGTTCAAGATGGACTAGTCCACGTCCGGATCCAGCAACGGAACGGACGCAAGACGCTGACAACGGTACAAGGGCTCTCGTCGGAATATGACCTGAAGAAGATTGTGCGGGCATGCAAGAAGGAGTTCGCGTGCAACGGTACCGTGGTGGAGCACCCAGAATACGGCGAGGTGCTTCAGCTTCAGGGCGACCAGCGCGAGAACATTTGCCAGTGGCTCACAAAGTCGGGCCTCGTGAAGCCCGAGCAGTTGAAAGTGCACGGTTTTTAGGCCGCGCGTAGCTACATCGACAGTAACATGTACACCCCATCGTGACATCATTGTAATGAGAGCGTTCGCGTTATAACCCTATCGAATATTTAAATATGTATTTAGAAAGCACCGACGTATACAGAGAATCGTACCCGGGCCGTCGCCCGCGCCCTGTGCCTTGCAGTCACTAAAACTAATACTAATGTAATATAAAAAGTTAATATTTTTGAATCGTCGACGCCGTCTCACGTCTTGGACAGCTTTAGTTGCAATTACGCCGAACGAAATAGTCAATAATCACTTTGTTTTTTTACGACATAATTTTAAATTGCTGTAATAATTATATGATGTGTCTCAATTATAAATAAAACATGTTTTTCTATTTAGTTTTTTATTTTTGCATCGTGGCATCACTAACGGGATAGTTGGCAGGTAGTGGGTGAAAGTAGAACTCGCGAGGTGGTAAAATTCCGCTGAACAAGGATTCGACACGCAATAATGTACAACAAATTATTGACGCCACTGACGCACTTACGCCCGTTATAGTTCAGAAATTGTCAGAAATCCATATTACACTATAAACGGTAATTGACAACATTTTTAGGTTATAACGTATTAACACACCTGTGATTTATAAATCTTGTTAAATACATTTGTTAACAATTAAATTTGTTTTCGTTCACTTATATATTTATTATAGAAACGAATATATTTTTATTAAGTTGTCATGAAAAGTACCTACTTATTAGGAAGTAAAATTATTAGGAATAATAGGACAAAGGTCTTTGTCAACTTATTTAAATTCTAATCAATTAAGATAAAGGTGTGAATCATATGATATCTATTTGCTATCAAAACAAAATGCATTCTAGAAAATGCATAATGCAAATGATACATAATAATTTACAAGACATAAAATCTAAACAGCTCAAACTAAGACTAGATTTCTTCATTTATTTATACAATTATGATACAGCTTGTTAGCTTGCCTTGTGGACTTCGTAACAAGGAAATGATGAAGAATCAACAACTAAATGACTCATGTCCTCGTTTTAGTGTTGGCGAGGCAATGTTGAGGTCATCCACATCGACGACACGTATAACACGCTTCCAATAATCAAAGTTGTACTATCATTTATAATTTTCCTTCTGCACTTAATATAAATAAGATCATAGCGTATTTTATTTCATGTTTGTTTTATTTTGTAGTTGGTATATGTATAATAATGATGAAACATAACAACTACGAGTAATAATAGTGTTATCTATTTCACAAACTTTCAAAAGTGATAATGTTATTGTAATAAATTGTGTCGTCATACATACACATTACATATTTATAGTGATTATAATAACTTATTTTACCTTTTAACTTTATTTTACAACGGATTATACGAGTATGAATAGGTACTTCCTATAGGTCCTTTAATGTGTATTATAAAACTCACTGACCGTTTATAGAAATTCGATCGAACTTTTTGGTTAGTATAAAAGTCTCAGCTAAGGTTAGTCACATGTGTCGCTACCCTGAGGGTTAAGATGGAATGCCTCATCTTACCTTAACACACCCTTCAGACCAGAACACAACAGCGCATAACACTGCTGTTATTAGGCAGAAATAAATGTGGCGGTGGCGCTTCCGGAGTCGCAAAACAAAAACTTCTACCGCCCTACCAACTAATTCATAAATAATTCTTGCTGCACTTATCACTTCTATGTTAGCTTCGAAGGTCAGAGTCAGAATCTTTCATAGTTCGACACTGGTGGCACTACCGCCCTACATTGCTTTAAAGTTAACTGTTGCCGAATTTTAGTGTAGTGTGTAGTAAGGAAGAGACATTTATATGACACGTTTAAATTTACTCCTAGGGGTTGCAAATCTACCTGGGTTTAATTACTTTTGTAATCAATAGAAGTTGCAATCTATCCTGTCATAGTGATATGTAATTGTCCATGGGATATCATCAGATGGACTGAAAATTCAACTACTTCGGTAAAAATTTACTTTTTCATACTTGGCTAACGCAGTGAGCAAACAGCTATTACTTAAACCATGGTTTCTTAAGCTTTTTGTAGTCACGGACCCCTTTTCAGAATTTAAGCTCCCTTATCCCCAGATCCCTAGGGGGACTCCGTGGACCCTACTAAGAAACCCTAACTTAAACCCTCTTTCCCCTTTTAGCTTCACCGGGAAGGGAGACTAATGACCTGCAGTTTGACAGTAATGAGTTCCCTAGGACTACCCAATAATAGTGGTATACCTATTTACTTCCATAATATTAAAGAGCATATTTATTCAAAATAGCTAATTTAGTCAAATTACCGAATGCAGTAAACTCTGTCTACCTGTTGATACATCTGCAGTATTTAATGATTTCAATAACCATTATTTAACTACTTTCCGTAATGTATTATAATTAAAAAAATATATACATTACAACGTAAGTTACGAACGTAGAAGAAGCGGCCTAGGAAGTAGCAAACGAAACTATTTTCATATAGTGGTAAGTGGCTACTGCGTGTTCATGAACATCTGTAATCAAACCCAAATGTGATTGGAGTCAGGCAATGTTGATCACAAATACGTTCCTATCATGAGAGCTAGGATGGAATGCCTCGAAAAGTGTCTGTTCCAGTGTTCCATGCCGTTATTAAGCAGAAATTAATATGGTGGGAGTGCTTCTTGAATCGAACCACAAGATATTCTGCCAACTATGTAACACTGATCATTACGCATGATTAAAAAAAAAACAAGAATATTAATTAGAAATGAAACATATTTCTTGAGTTACAGTTTTATTTTTCTTAACGGTTTGCTGTAGATAAATAATTATCAAAAGTCTGTTAATTGCGCAACAAGGATTTTGCAATAAAATTATTTAACTTATTTATTGGCAATTTACAAACGAGGTCTAAAACAAATATTTACGAAAGCTACTAATTTCATTACATTATTATAATTCAGAATTTACTGTATTGACTTATTTTATCAAAATATAACGAAAATGAAACTATTTATCAATGAAAAATATTACTTTTTTGATTATATAATAAACTTACTAATGGTTCTTTTGCCTCTCTGCATTAAAAGTGTAATGTATCGACTTGACACATTGACTCATCTGACAGCGCTGACATTTCGATTGGTATAAAATATTTTGCCTACCCAAAGTTAATGCTTCAAATAAGAATTATTTAATTAAAAATCGCTTGATATAATATGAAATGCGTGCTGTTCTGTTTAAGTGCAATATATAGGCTTTAGTGTATTGGGAATCTCATTTCTTTAAAGGTAATTATCGACATTTTTGCGCTATGATACAGTTAGAAAATCGTCCTTTTTTAATACCTCATATTTATAGTTATTAAATAAAATAAAAGCAAATTGGTATATGTGTTCGCAGTGAAAGATAACTGTCCGAATGTAATAATAACGAAAACACAGTAAAAAGTATATACATAAAACAAAATTGTTCTTTTCCAATACTATGTTTTGATTCAAATGAGTTAAAAATTTCAGTGCCTAAAATACCAAAACGAGATATTTGAAATAATGGTCTTCTGTAAATTATTTTAAATAAAATTAGCCTACTTATTTCAAGAAAAGGCAGTTCTGAGTACACACAGAAGTGAAAATACAAAATTATCCCATTAGAGGTAATTCTCTAATATATACTTGCAGCGAAAGCCCAATGGTTGAAACTCAGCCTCTCAATCGAGGGTCCGAGGTTCGAATCCTAGGCACGCACCACTGATTTGTGTAAAATTATGCTTATATTTCTTTATGGTCAGCGAATACATAGTGAGTAAATGTGCACACTTGAGAGTTCTCTTAAAAAAGAGTTCTCAAAAGTGTGTGAAGTCTACCAGTTAGCACTTGGCCAGTGCCACTACACTGGCCTACTATGGCCTAATCTTCTGTCATTCTGAGTGAAGACCCGTGCCCAGCAGTGGGATGATAATGGGTTGACGATGATGATATGTAGATATTTATATACAGAGGTGTTCGTTACGGTAACAGTTTTGAAGGTGATAGAACTATTTGTGGTTCGACTCCAGAAGCAGCACTGCCTCAGCTATTTCTGCCTCATAACATAATAACAGCAGTGTTATGCGCTGTTGTGTTCTGGTCTGAAGGTTGTGGTAAGGGAGGTATACTTATGAATGAACTGAATTCTTCCATCACTGCAGCCTAACATCTGAATTTATATGGGGTTCAGTACAGATGTCCATGGGCAGTGGCTACCTACCATCAGGTGGACTGCATGCTCCTTTGCTACTTCAATATTGTAAAAAAAGTTCAATAGATTTTCTCAAAAATGCCCAATATGCCTAAAAAAGTTGTCATTTCAAAAATATTCAAAGCACCTGTATGAACTTAAAATCTGGTGTTGTATTTGAGTAACATTAATATTGGATAAATTTAGCCATCTCAGTGTGTGGATTTTATTACAGTTAAAAATAAAACCGGCCAAGTGCAAGTCAGATTCGCACACAAAGGGTTTTAAACCGTTATCTATAAAGAATGGCAGGAAAATGTATTTGTTGTATGGGAAAAGCATGTTTGTTGTGATAATTACTTTGTACTGCTTTGGAACTCCCTGCCCGCTGATATCAGGAAAGCATCCAATAAGGTCGTGTTTAAAAAGTTTGTCAAGGAACACTCTCTGAACACTGCTATTGTCTCTTAATCATCTGTTACTTAATTTTCATATAATATGTATTTTATTTGTGTGTATTTTGTTATAGATTTATTTTGTGTATAGTATGTGTATCGTATGTATATATTTTATGATATTTATATATATATTTATAACTTTGTATATTCAATATTGTTATTGTTTACATTTATGATAATCACCTGCTGCAAATTTTCCAGCAACCCAGGGTTGACTGGTAGAGAATGCCATCAGGCATTATGTTTGCCCTATTGTGACTTTATAATATAAATGTGCAATAAATATATATAAATAAATAAATAATTCTAACTGTATAGCTATGTTCATGAGATACAGCCTGGTAATATACGGACGGGTGGACAGTAGAATCTTAATAATAGGGTTCCGTTTGTAACCTTTGGGTACGGAACCATAAAAACCATAGCAGCATTTATTACTATATATATATATTTAAAAGAAGAGTGAAAAACCATTATTTATCACGTTCATGCGCACTCCGATCCCAGGGCTGCTGGAAGAAATTTCAGTATGAAATAAGTAGTCCTTTGTACTATATTTCTTTTATGTTTGTATTTTTAACATAATGTGTACAAAAACTTGTAAAATAGATAAAATATATAAAAATAGGTATAGGCGTGCCCTTAATTGAATGACCCTTTTGCTTGAAGTTAAAACGCATTTCTCCATCTCTAAATGTCTTTTGATTATTGGTGGTAATTGGGATTTTTGACCCCCTTGTGGTTTAAGCCTGGTGGCATTTGTGCCAAAAATATTTCTGCTTAATAAGGCAAACAATACTACACCACAGCAGCTAACACTGCTGTTATTATGGAAGTAACTGTAGCAGCAATCCTGCATAATACGGTTGTAATGGATCCGCCTCCTTCTTCTCCTTCCGTTACTGCGGAACAAATCAAACCCACGCTTCCACATCTGCCTCCACAAAAATTTTGACGGAGGTGTATTCATGTTGATCTTGACGTACAACGCACAAGGAGGGACGCGGGCGCTCATTTATGTACATGTCGCAACTAGATCAATATCTTTATTGTGATAGAGATATAACATCAAATGTAAAGTTTTTTCTCCCATATTTTGCACTTACTTATCGGCGCCATCAAATCACTGTTAAGTGAACAATTATTTAGTGACAGCCGGCACGGGAGGCGACAAATCCGCAAAGCTGTTGTACGTAAAAATAATTTTCCTCTTCTTAATTTTGATTATTAGTAATTATTTGACTTTCTATAAGAACTGTACTATGTAAAGTTCACCTTAGCCTCCGTTAACCTCCGCATCTGCGGAGGTGAACCTCTTAACTTCCGCATCTGCCTCCGCCTCAGCTAGGATGGCCTCCATTACAACCCTACTGCCACAATAAAAAATATATTATTTATTAGGCTAAATCTAGTTAAGTCTTAATACAGATTCTTTGCACCCTTTAACATAACATACATATTTTTTATCTATTTCCAGTATTAAACCAACAACCATGTCAGACAAAACGCAACTGACCCTCGGCCAACGCGTCATAGTTGTGGGGAAGGAGGTGAAGGGGTCCGTGGCGTACGTGGGATACCCGACCTTCGCGAGCGGGAAGTGGATCGGGATCATTCTGGATGAGCCGAAGGGGAAGAATAATGGGACTGTCCGGGGTCATGCGTATTTTAGGGTAAGGTATTTCGATTTTTTTTAGGATCGTAACTTGGTGTAATAACCACCTTGCATGCGTTGGTGGCCCGGTTGGCGCGTTGAACGAGCGCGGTGCCGTGGACCATAATCACATATGAGAGGCTTCGCGTTCCTTCACGCTGAACTCCCTAGTGGGGCTCTTGTTCCCTCGTGAACTCGAGCGTCCTCCCACCACCAGGAAGACTAAACCTGAAATAGCAGCATAGTGCTGTTGTTGAGGGCAAAAGGCTGTACCACTGCCTAATGGCACCTAACAACACTGATGGATAGTATATCCAAGGAGTTCCTCAGATAAGTAGGGGTTCTTCGAGGCTCGTAGACTCAAGCTCGTAGACTATCAAGGTAATAGGCAAAATTCCAAATGCGTATTTTATTTTATCAATCAGAATAAGCTGTTTAATAAAAAAGGAACAAACAATATAATAAAACTTAAAATATATTAAAAAAAACTTAGCGACTGATGATGATATACTGTTTTAATAACTTGAGCGGTATGCATTTGAGTAAGCGAAAAATTAATTAATGACAAATATTGATTAACTAGCTGAGCCCGCGGTTTCACCCGCGTTTAAAAGAAATGTAACGTGACATACATTAACCGAAATTTTATATCTCATTAGAAAAAAAACCCCGATTTTGAAACATTCTTCATTGGTGCTCCGCTCCTGTTGGTCTTAGCGTGATGATGTATAGCCTATAGCCTTTCTCGATAAATGGGCTATCTAACACCGAAAGAATTTTTCAAATCGGACCAGTAGATCCTGAGATAAGCGCGTTCAAACAAACAAACAAACTCTTCAGCTTTATAATATTAGTATAGATAATAAAATCCAGAACGAGCTTGCAAAAAGTGGATTGTGATTAATCCATTTCAGATATTAAAATTCTATCCGCGCGATTACATTACTATGTGAGCGACTGGAAATACAGAGAGGGCAACTTCAATATTAAGATAGATTCGATTTTTCCAATTGACATTTTACGTAACAAACTAATACGTTTTTTTACAATAGGTTATGTTAGATTCGAAACACTTCACTTAAGATAAATTGCCGTTCAGTATAAAAAAAATTTGCCAAATATTGAATAAAATGCAGGACGTAATGTTTACACTTAAACTAATATTAGGTTGCTCAAATATTATGAAGCTTCTCATTTTGTATTTTAAGTAACTCAAATTAATGTTTGTAAGTTGCTGTTCTATTGATTTCTCGTCACTCGCAGTCAGTTGCTCACTTAGTAATAATAAAGCGTAAATTAATTATTTTTGAAACTTAAATCTT
>MOOZ01001046.1:0-14702 GCA_002930495.1 Cecropterus lyciades
AAACAAACAAACAAACAAACTCTTCAGCTTTATAATATTAGTATAGATAAGATTTCAGAGGCTTCACCATCATGTTGTGATATGACATACGAACAAGTAGCATCGCGCCTGCGGCCATCGTCAGGTAGGACTGTTATTGAATTTACGGCTAATCAATGACCTGCGTGGCAGAGCGTTTACCATAGCAGACTGACACACAATGGGTTCCGGGTTCAATATTAAATTTAAATCTGTTCTAAGTATGGCTGTTTGTGCATTCTTATGAGAATTTTCTCTAGAGTTGTGGGTGCTATAGACACACAAAGACGAATGCATAATCACCCAGACCCAAAACAGAAATCTAAATTCAACATTCAAATATCTGTTTGGTCGGGTATGAAATCCGGAACCACCCATCGTATCAGAGCGGTGATGGTGACCACCCTGCCAAATGGGTCATCAAAATAATTCGATGATGCCAAATTATGTTATTATATTGTAATCCGATTAACTTACACTTGCAGGTTTAAAACGTAATGTAAATAAGTTTTAGGTTAAAATCGACTTTATGGTTATTTACATATTTGTACTTGAACTAAAACTTCAAAGCACTAAGTATCAAAAGCCCCAGGTTCACGCCGAACGTAATGAACAAAAGAGACCGCATCGCACGCAAAATCCAGAGATAAACGTTGCAAAGCAAAGCGGTAATGCTGCGGAACTAGAATTTCAATTCCAACGTGGAAGTAATTGCTCGCAAGTGCTCATCGTACTGTTACATTACCGTCACTTTATACATTTAATACTCCTAGTATTTGTATCCTTTCTGCCATGAACGGATACAAATGAACACATACTAAACATGCAGCTATTTTGTTGACCGTCGGATCATGCGACAATTATTCTGCTTTATAAGTAAATTCTTTGTCTACCCTCCTTTTTCCTTTTTTTTTAAATAGAATATTTTTTTAAACATTTTGTTAAAAATACGTGTTCTATGCGAACAGGAAAGAGCGTTCACCCCTAACACAAGTTCTGCGAACTTAACAGGGGTGTACTTCACCTGTAATTTAAAACATTTAGTCAATAAAGAATATTTTGATTTTGATTTTTGATTTTGAGCTATTATAACTTTCCTTTTGGCTTAGTAGTAATTGAGATTAAAAAAGTTTATGTTAATTATGTTTTTAGTTCAATTGTCAATCCATTATTATTAAAAATCGGCGATTTTGCTACGATTTATGAAGTGAAAACTTCTTTAGCCGCGTTGAACACTCTTCGGTAGGGTAGAAAGCTCCGTGTTCGCTACACCGACATGCTAATGTTAATTGAAGTATTATCGGATTTGACGATAGATGACGTTACTAGTTGCCGGTATTACGTTGCTAGTGGCACATGGCGTTAGTCCTGGACGATTGTTGTGACCCGAATTCAACGATTGATCGTGTACCGCCATACACACGAAACGATCAATACTTGACGATAATAGACTATAGATGGCGACACAGTTTTTCAGAATTTGAAGATAGCGGTAGTGCTGCACGACCGATTACCTTCTTCTCGGATTTGATGATAGATGGCGTTAAAAAACTAAAAATTATATATCTTTATTTTGTATAGGCCTAGTGCTGAGCGAGGCTGACTGTTGCAGAAGCGATTGTAGCCAATGGGCTGTCTTAAGCCACAAAACATATGGTCGGTAAGAAATTGCGTAAGATCGAGCACATACATTTAACGTTTTAAATGCTCAACGCTGACGCTTGAAAGGTATGTTTTGAGGCCCTCGAGTAAGACTGTGTACAATTTATACACACTATTTGTAACCCCCGACGCAAAAAGAGGGATGTTACAAGTTTGACTGCTAAGTCTGTCTGTCTGTTTGTCTGTGTGTCTGTCTGTGGAAACGTAGCTCCTAAATGGGTGAACCGATTTGGATGCGGTTTTTTTTTTTTTTGGTAGAATGGAAGTTTCCGAGTGCTGGTTCTTAAACATGTTTTATCAAAATCGGTTAAGCCATTTACTAGGTATTGAGGATGACAGTGGTGCTGTGGTCAAATATTGTTAAATATTCATAAGAAGGGTATCAAATGAAAGGGCATAATAAATAACTTACACTAAGACATGTTGAGTTGGCCAATAATGCGTATCCTCTTCACTGCTTGGAATACCTTCCACGTCTTCTCCAGTTGAGGGGACTGACCCGTGAGCAGTAAAGGGATATAAAAAGTTTTACAGAAAATATATTATCCAAAAAATGCATACACAGCTTGCCAGATTATCATATTAGTAGAAGCTTCTATTACACCCTAACCAAATTATAAAAGGTTTTTAATCCCATTAAGACGCGGAATAACAGAGATGCATAAAAACATTAGCGAAATGAAGCCATCAAAACAATTAAGGTACTTGTATAATTTTTCTAAGGAAAGATAATTAGGAAGATATTAGGGTGGTGTACTAATGGATTGCGATATAATAATCGTTTGCGGAAATCGTGTAGTGCCGTGTCTGTATCGTGTAGTGTCCGTTTTTTATAGGTCTACTCTCTCTTCCCGTGGATGTCGTAGGAGGCGACCTAGAGACATAATCCCTAGGCAGCAGCATCTTCCTATGTAACATCAACATGCACTGAGGTCACTAACAAACATGTTAGGCGTGGTATCTATTGCAACGACTCCCATTGGACCTAAAAAGCTGATGGATGGAAGTATGAAAACGTGTACTGGTATATCCCACTAATTAAACTTCAAAAGTCTTTGAGTTCATTATGTGGGTTTTCTAACGTTGTATTAATTTAGTGTTTGAAACAAGTGTTCAATATTATTTGTAGGGTTCCGTACCCAAAGGATAAAAACGGGACCACATTACTAAGACTCCGCTGTTCGTCTGTCCGTCACCAGGCTGTATCTCACGAACCGCGATACTTAGACAGTTGAAATTTTCACAGATAATGTATTTCTGTTGCCGCTATAACAACAAATACTAAAACATAATAAAATTATATTTCAGTGGGGTCTCATACAACAAACGTTATAGATAGATAGATAACGGTACGGAACCCCTCGTACGTGACGATCTGCGACAGGTGGCGGGAAGTAACTATATGAGGGGAGAAGCCGTAAATATGTGAAATCAAACAATCACCACTCTCATGAAAATATTGTAAATTTTATTCGTAAAAAGTAAAATACGGGTGCGAACTTATACACATGAGTTACTGCCTCCTAGAAATAACATAATATACCAAGCGAGATTAGTGTCACGTGGCCACAATATTTCGAGGGAATTCGTGCCTAGCAACGGCAACGGGCTTAGCCTTTACGTACAGCAACCCAGCAACGTCTTCTTAGATTTTATAACAAGTCCCAAATCACACTGAGCCCTACCCTTCGGTCGGTTGTCTGTTAATTAATTTAAGCGTGTCCCATGTACTCTAATCTAAAATGATTAAACAATGTAAACTAACTTGTATTTAATATTAACATTAGCTTAGAACTGTATATTATAAAATTAACGACATTATAGTCACGTAACCAACAAAATAACATACAATTTTCACAAAAAATAATCCTACAGATGCATGTTCAAATAAATCAACAAATAACAGAAAAAATGGAATAGGAGACATTTGTTCTAAATCGCCGATCCTTGAGTTAAAACCGTCTGATTTTCATTTTATTAGCATGGAATTGAAATAAAATTGTGTTTATTCTGGACTGAAACAAGTTGACCCAACAGGCTATATTGTGATCTATCGACATCGAAAATAGCTCGTCATAAGAGACAATCATTCCATTCCCTCGCAATAAAATAATATTGTACTTAATAAATTAAATTGAATTAAATTGTAAAGTGTAAAGGTATATACATTGTCACTTCTTCTATATAGTATTATATAATTGTATAGTGTAAATAAAATACGTGTAGGGTTTCCAGAGGTCGCGGAGACAATAAACAATGCCAAGATTTCAGTAACACCTTCCATTCCATTAGCTTTTACACCAACAATAAACCGACACTCCACTATATAATCCCCGAGGCTATTATGAAGGATAATCAGACCTAGGAATTTCGATAACCTAAAAAAGTATACAACTCAGCAAACGATATACCGCGATATATTACTCGACCGTTCGCTATCAACGACTTTATAACCCACGCGGTGGAGCGGTCAGGTCAAGTGGGCGGTTCCGGGTTCGATTCCCGGCCAGGCAGATATCTAAATAATGATTGTAGATTTCTGCTAGACTCGAATCGGGAAGTTTTTGTATTCGTCTTTGTGTTCGTGACATCTGCAACGCGGGAAAAATCCTGGTGAGTAGTTATGAGTGTTGAAAACCTCATTTATTATTAGTAAATTGGGTTTAATTGGGAAGTCTAAATGTAGCCGACATTTGTTGTACATTCTTTCGGTCAATCATTATTTCGCTCAATTTATCGTAAGATACAAAAAAGGAAGTTTTAAGTTTAAATCCTTTATCTGTATCTGTGTGCATCGGATGCGGATTTTAAGACAGTTTTTACCATGTCATCTATAAATATACTACTTATAAAGTTCGGTAAGTAAGATGGATATTTATTCAAAATGAAGTTATATAAGGCATTTGATTCTGAAGCGATAAGGCTGATTTAATTATTTAATTACTAATCTCAAAACTTAACTCACACAAGTTTTATACTGTTTGGAGTTAGGAATACATCAGTTAACAGTTTGCAAAACATAGGCACTCAATAAAATACAAATATATGAATTGTCGCCGACAATCAGCGAACGTTGGTGACGATGATCGACATGTACTGTCGCTCGTGTTTTCTTTTTATAAGAATCGAGTAGCAACCTAGCATACAGCCCGCCTGATAGTGACTGCGGTGCGGAGAGGTCACTGCCGGCCATGAACATCTGTATGCAATTTAATTCAAAACATCGATTCTATTTGAAGTCATTTACAGATGTGTTCTTACTCTCGAGGACCAAGATTGTCTTGTCGAATTATATTAAAGAAAGACGGCAGTCACACCCTTTGACCGAAACGCAAAAACTAATTCAGAAATTGTATCGGAAAACAAACGAAAAGAATAGTATTGTGTTATATCTCACTAATAGGAATGAAAAAGACGTCAGTCTGTCAGATATCAGTCATTAGTCAGTAAGAATGTACTTTTGTTTTATGATTGCAGAAACAAAGGAAAGACAATAAACAAATAACTTAAAATTTAATAATGAAAATAGCATCACGTTTAAAACGAATTTACAAATTAAATTCTTATTGTTCGTTTTTGTCGGGCATTATGAGCTCGCAGACGCATTTAATTTTAAAAAGACCTCTTTATTCCTCTTTTACTCTATTATTATGAGATTTTTGTTCTAATAAATTTTCATTTACGCGTGACCTTTCTTCTCAATAACAAACACTTTAGGATAAAGATCATTCAGCCCAGATGGTTTGACACTCGTGCCCTGGAAACAGGGGAAGTCCTTGGTATGGGATGGGACAAGTGTTGATACCTTGGCACCGTCCTATGTACAAGCGACTTCGATGCGTGCTGGAGCGGCGGCCGAATCTGCGGAGGCTGTGAAGTGGCGCATGCAGCCATTTCTCAAGACGGTAGTTGAGACAATGAGACCTTGGGGGCTGGACGTGAATATTTTTTACAAAGAATTGTCTTCACGCCTGAAGATCTGGAGCTTACCTCGGCCAACAAATAAATTTGACAGTTCAGAGAGGTAATGCTGCCAGTGTCTTGTGTACACTTCCACGGGGTAGCGATTTGGCTCATTTATTTTATATTTTGATTTTAATTTTAATTATAATTTGGTTTAGAAAAAATAGTTTAATTAAGTTATGTACACACTTTAAGTGTAAAACTTAAACCATTCTTTGAAATTGTTAAAATAATCATAATAATAATATTTTTGGTCCAATATGTTTTAGGGGGTGGACACATTGAATAGTAATAATAATATTAAAATAAGATTATTTCCGTCTAATAACATCAGTAAGCGCTGCAGTATTCTGGCTTAAAGGGTATGAAAAACGACATACATTTATTCGTGGAGTTCCTACATAATCCTCAAGAGTAGCAAATATGGCCAATCGTAGGTAAGAGACTAATCTTATCTAGGGAGATAGGAGCAGAGGGAGGTTCCATGGGCGGCAGTGGCCTCTTACTACTAGTGGGACTGTTTACTCGTTTGCTATGTAGTTCCTTATTATAAGAAAGTAAAACATAGGTAAGTATCACATTATTTTGTGAACGGCGAATAAGCTAACGCACTCATTTTAATACAAACATTCGATATAATTTATACGACGATAAAAAACAAATATGCGTAACCGTCACATAACCACTTGATATTGAGTAGTATTTACCAATGATAGTCAATTTTAACAGAACTTTAATACGTCAGGGACATACCTGATGTAGAACACATATAATGCTGCTTTAGATGCTGCTGCACTTAATTTAAGTATATCTCCTTAAATAAAATTTTTGGATAGCAGGAAATAAATAAAAGGTGATGCTGCCCGGTACTAAAAGTTATACCACTCTTAAGAATATACTTGATAGACACTTGATCAATAGTACTCGTATGTTCAATTCAGTCTTTCCGTGCAGTGTCTCTCTACCCATGGATGTTGTCGAAAACGCAGTAGCGTGCATCTTCCTGTGTTCATCCATGAATATTGACAGAACTAGCAGCGAACCTCAAAAGGTTAATGCATAGTTGTAAAGAATGTTTCCTATCAACTATAAATCCATTTTTTAGCAAAATTCTAATGACGAAATGTGTCTTAGACTAAGTTTCATACTAATTTAACATAATCAAAGGCGACAGCTTGACTAAGGTCAACCGACCTGCCCTTCAATAATTTGTCTCCAAGTCGCCGGAGAAGTATCCGAGACGGATACAAATGGCAGATTAGGCGCAGTTTACTAGATGCTGGACAAATGTCGCCTCCTCTCGGCCGCGTAATGAATGCCACTTCGAAAGCAATATTATGCTCGGATCTATCACCACGACGTTGACGTATGGTCAACATTTAAACTTAAATTGTACTCAATTTTGGAGCAATACATACTTTTTACTACAAACCAGATGACTCAGTAGCAACACAACATAAGGAGAACAATAACAAGCTTGAAACAATGGACTTAAAGAAAACAATTTTATGTTTTTGCCTTAAATAAATAAACAACAGACGATTTGAGGAAAAACTCTTGTAATTTTGCATAAATATGTTTAATACTGTAATACTATAACAGTTTGAAATATATAGTTTTGTGGTAAAAACTACTTAAAAAATACAAGTTATGTTAAACAATAGTCCATATGAAAAATAGTATATATTTTAGTAATATTTTACAATTTTTAATTTCAATTTTACGTGTTCTACTTCAAAAATCAGACCTACGAAATTAAATTCTGAATAGCAAAACACATGTATTTTTTGTACTTTGAACATAGTGTTAGCAGTATACCATAATAAATTAAGGAGCTACATTCTGCAAGATACTCGTAACGAAATCCTTGGCAATTTCCAGCTGTAAATGAATAAGGGCCGCCACATGTCTACGCTTACAACACTTGTTACTCAATTACAAGTTGGAATAGAGTTTTGGCTCCTCTGTGGCCGTTATGCGAGAAGTGATAGCTGGAATTAAAGTTGGGCGCAGGGTGACTGTCAAAATGGAGAATACAATTATAAACTGAGGTATGGGTCCAGTCTGTTTTATAGAGCTATTTTTTGATAGTTTAGAGACTTGAAATTAAGTATCTCAATATGGAGGGCCGATTGTAGACACGAACCTCTTATCTATTTCCAATTAAGTCAAACGGACGGTAATGCTTTCGAGCGTATGTATGTACATACATATGTTCATCGTTTGGTATGCTTAGCTCAATCGGCTTAGTAGATTTTAATATATGAGGTTTCTTTGAATTTTCTTTAATTGCGAGGATGGTATAACCAATAAAATCTATTTATAGTTGTTTTACTTAGTTACGAGTTATGTATTTGCCAGTTCCTTTGACGGTGAAGGAAACCGCTGCGAAGAAACCGTTCTGAAAGTTATTTAAAAAGTGTTTTTAAGGTTGTATAAAATGTAATAATCACTTGGCCAGTGTGACCATAGTCCGATGTACACTCATACCAGGAGTAAAATAGGGGGTGGGGATGATTATGCAATCACAATATCAGACATACTATTTTGTCAAATTAAATTTTCAAAGAACATTTAACTTGGTAACTTAGCCCTAAAAATATTGTAATAAAAAATTACCGTACATAACAATGTGTCGCCGATTTAATTTTATGTCATTCACATCAACGGGACCATAGTAAAGTTGTCGCGGCAGACGGATGATCCGGCGTCACGTCCCATGTGCCCGTGTCACGTTCGTCATGTTGCGAACTTTAAAAATGATTGTTGTGTTCCCATCACCATTTAAATAGCAACTATTTAGTTTTCTTTTTTTTTACTTTTATAAAGAGACCAAATTTTTAGTAACTACGGATGTAAATATCCTTATTAAATCTTGTAAGAGAAAAATAAAATGAGAGTGTGAGAAGTAAGATTTAGAGTTACCCGAATACATATACAAATTTAATTTGACGAATCTTATATAACGTTAAAATAAAAAATAAAATACATATATTAAAATAAAATATAATAGGTAATTGTAATATTGCCTTAACGATTTCAAATAATTTATGTTTTCAAGGAATTGATTAATTAATTGTTCATATCGTTAACGTAATTGTCAATTTGCTTATGTCACTAAAAACAGTATAACTTAAATTGTAAAGCAAAAATAAAAATAAGGTTTCCCAAATAAAATACAGTAATCACGATTGAGTTGTACCATATCCGGATTATCCGGATGTTCAGAGTCACGTAGCGACGTGTCCCGTGGTGTCGCGTTCATGTGCGACCTCGCCTTCAACCAGCTTAAACTTTTAAAATAGGATAATAAACTAATAATAATAAATAATGTTGATTTTTTATGGAAAAAAAAACGTTTACATATTTTACTTCTATTTATTTTATATGTTGTGAAAAGTTAAGAAAAATTGTTTAGAGTTCTAACAATAAATGTGGTTAATGTTGTAGACGAAACGTAAGGTCAAAAGCAAAATTCAATAGAGAAATCACGATTATGTTGAACCATATCCGAATGTCCCGGGTCACGTAGCGACGTGTCCAGTGTTGCAGTGTCATGTACGACCTCGACTTCAACATGCAAGCAGCTTTTAAAATATGAAATCAATACAACGGTTTAAATTTGATCTGTTGTTTCTTCCACTTAATATTGAAGTTATTTTTACATAGAATCAGTCAACCAAATTATGGGCTACCTGAAGGTATGCCAACAGCCAGCCACTTAGAAGTGGTAATTAACCCAAAAAAAGATTGCATTGAAGTCTTATATAAGGTGGGCTACCTATGCCTTGGTATTCCCGAGGATTAAGTTAAATATCACGCAAACTATCGTCCGTTATCCGACTTTACTGACAACGAATTTTTTTACGACAACGAAACAGGAATACAAGAACAGTTTGAATATATTAATTTATATTTGCAAAAGTAAATATAAATGCAAGGGGACCTAATACAGCGGCAACACAGCGCCGACGATGCTGCTACCGCTACGGCGGCGGCGCACTGTATAAACGCTCTGACTTTTAACTTCGGCCGTTAATTGGATGAATTAATTTTATTTTTGCATGTGATTATATGTATGCCTTATTTTGATTTACAAGTATCGAAAGTTCATGTCAGACCAAGTCATTTTTTTCTATACATTTTTATAGCCACTGACTGATACGCGGTATAGTTCATGGCATCAATATTGTATTGATTGACTTCATTGGCATCAATGTGTACAAGCCGACGCTTGGACCGATCGTGCCTTTCTATTGCTTGTTCACGTCATCACGTCAAATCTCGCTTTTATGTGATATATACATACAGAAGTCACGTTGTTCCACTTGCCTAGTTGCTTCCAGACTAACAATGAGATATAAAAAGTTCCCGGTAAATTGGAAATATACGTATCGATGCAAGAAAGCGAACTTGTCGTATCAATCGTATCGTATCGTCCGTATGTTGCTTAAATTGGTACATGAAAATAAACATACAGTACGTAATAATGGTAAAATTTACTTGAGTAACAACGCAATGTAGTAAAACCGGCTTTCTGAAGTAACCGCAAAGCGTCTAAGTGTCACATAAGCTCAAGGAGAAGGCGAAGGAATGGTTTAAGAGCCGTCATTCCATTTTGTAAAAACAAAAATCTTGAAACTTCATTAGGTACTTCTCCATACTTGGTTGGTTACTTGGTCTACTTGGTTTTTCCCGCAACTCATGGAATAGGCGGTGATGTTTAAAAGGTTCTAGACGTTAAATATCACTGTTGCCATACTTTTTACAGCTTCCACAGCTAGACGTTGAAACATTTTTCCATGAAACCGGGTAATGAATATCTTATATTCATTACCCAGTTTCATGGACAAATATGAGCAAGCAACGATATGAAAATTTTTGCCATCAAATCAATATAAAAACACGAAAAAAATATATAAACTTTTCAAGCCTTAGTTATTTACTAACAGAAAATATTAGTTTTCTTTGCAAGAATAGGATGAAATCTCGTATAGATTCTGTATTATTTATCTACCTTTACACTTTAGACTTATTTCCTACCAATATAATTGTAGTTAGGGGAGGGCATAAAACTAGAACAGAGCAGACTATTTAACCGACTTCTTTATTTAAGCTCTTCAACCAGTTCGAGGCTTATAAAGTTCGTTGTCGCCAAGTCCGCTTGTGGTCTAGAACCACTGGCCCGATTTACATGAAATTTTGCATAGCTCTAGATTATTTATGTGCTCAACTTATAGGCTACTTTTGACTTCGATATTTTGAATTATTTAAATATCGCGACTATTTTAGTGACGATAGTGAAGTCACTTTGGCCCTTCAATTCACCCTTTGGCTTTAACAGTCACCCTCACATTTTAATTTATTTATATCCCGTAGCGAAGAAAGGATACTTCAGCAGTAAATCTATAAAACTAAAAGTAAGGTGAAAAAATAAGAATTAATAAATGAATGAATAGCCTTATACAAATATTGAATGTCTGATAAATGTATGTGTAATTTTTGTTTAATTTGCGTTACTTATATTGTTATTAATTTTTTCTCTTAACGTGAATAAATTATCTTCATGTCTTCATTTAAAATTCTAAGGAGAATTAATAATTCCGATTAAGGATTCCGAGCATGCTATTTTCTCGCACCTCACTTAGGCCTGGTCACTGCGGTTTGGAATTAATTTTGATTTAACACCTGTGCTTAGCATTGAGACGGTAATAGATTGAAGACATTAGCAACGCAAATATTTAATCTCTATTTAACCTCATAAAGGGGTGAACTTCCTTGAGAGTTCAATAGGGGTTACAGGGAATAAATATCTAATATCACAAAAAATCTTTGTTGGTGAGTGTCTGCATCACAAAATAAATCAATTGATTAACTTTTGTGGTTCTGACTGGTAATAGGCTTTACGAAAATACGTCAGAAGTGAGTAGCTTTTCACAGTAGTAGAGTAGTAACATTTTGAATAAAAAGAACAGTCCTTACGACTGCCCATAGCAGTGAAAACTTAAAAAAAATAATGCACGGTATACATATAACTCATGGAAAGCATTCGGTGACTATGACGTGAGTTCCATGATTTTTGTTCACCCAAAAAGTGCTCAATGCGCCTAAAGAAGTTTCAACTCCATAAATTAATAGCATATATTAATCTGCAGTGTGAACGTCGGGGATGATGTAAAAATCCCGCCGTAGAGGCTTGTGACGGCCTCGGATGCAGGATAAGCTGCGAAATTATATATGGATATGACATGCATATTACCTGAAGTCTTTTTTACATAATGTAAGAAGCGTTTTGTGTACTGTATAACATTTTAAACGTAACTTTTTTACGTAACGAAAAATTTCTTAATATTCCCTTCTCTTTGTATAAGCCTTTGGTTTTGAAAGAATACTACGTACATTTGTTTAATTCTCACAGACCATTTTTGTTTGTTTTTTTTTTTATAATTGCCGTAACGTTAACTAATAGGTTAAATAGCAAAGTAGCTAAGAAAGTATCTAAAATAACAACAATTTTATATAATACTATTTATACTTCAAATATTAACATTTAATAGCGTATAACGAAATGAATTTTAATGGAAGATTACATGTTACCTGAAGATATAGACTATAAATATATTTCAAACCCTTGAAATTAATTCAGTAGTTTTTATTTGACATGGTTTCAAACACACAGAAAAACAGATATAACTTTTGAAAATTGTACAATCTTATTCTCAGTTCTTTAAACATTTTTATAACGCACAGTAACATTGTGCAACTTTAAAGCTTTCCACAAACGAATTGTATCTTGGGCATCATAGCAACGTGATTATCTCTGCTAATAACAATTTACACGTCTATCATCCGTTTCACACACACACACATTAATTATTTAAAGATTATAATGATTTCTAATTTTATTTTTAATACAACAATACGGTGTTTGAAACATAAAATTCGTAATAAAAATTCTTAACAATGCAAATAATTTTTAATCCTCTGAAGAAATATTATTTCTGTTAAAAAATCAATTTAAAATAAATAATAAATTGATAAAACAGTATATATTTGTTTAATTATACACGACCATAAAGTTCTACATGCAAACATCGTACAAATCTCATATATAAGCCCTAAGACCATGCAAAATGTCTAAAAACACAGGGCCTTTATCAGTGTGTTTGTCGTTATTGTTTTGCGACTCCATATTAAGGTATAACGTAGGTAGGCGTAGGTTAATCGGGCGAGGAGAATAAATAGTAATGCGTAAAATAATTAACAATGTTCTATTCTATCAACTCACAACAGTTTAACAAAAGGAATAACACATAAAGTCCACTGACACTCTACCGAACACGTAATGCACTCGCGCGACACACCAGTTCATACCCCGCCAAAACAACTTCTTCTTTCGCGCGTTATGAAGTACCTTATAATCAAGAAAAAATATAATACGATCAAGATACATTGTATTGTAGGTAATTGTAGTAAATCCCACAAAACGGATTGACACAATTTGCACAGATTCGATTCACACTGACGTATCGGCGGATCAACCCGTCGTGTTAATCCCCACCAAATTGAGATTGTCCCTTTTTGGGAACATTCCACCAACTCATGTATCGCTGTTTTCGAAGATAACATTGCTCTGAAATTCGTTTGCAACACATTTAAATCTTTATTGTACAATCGTTTTGTAATTAGCAGAAATGCGTGTAATGCAGGTAATACAATATAGACCGAGTATACATCGGAGGTTCGTTTAAACAAAGTAAATATTTACGCTTAACTAGTAGAGAATAATATAACTGAAATTTAAAAAAATCAAAATATTTTATTGACTTAACACATATACATTTAACAAGTCGCCAGATCGCTGTACTAGGTACGAGACCTGTGTTACAGGTACCCCGCTCATCCACCTAAACTTCATACATGTGTTATTAAATAAAGAAATGGTTAATATAGAGATGTTATTACATTATTTTAGATCTAAACTAAATTTGTATGCGCGCGTGCGTGTGTGTGTGAGGGTATGTGTGTGTGTGTGAGAATGTGTGTTCGTATGTATGATTGTGCGTTTTAGTATATATTTATACATCTGTATGTATTATAAAAGTATATATATTGTACTAAGTATGCAGACATTGTTCTGTTTCATCGTAGGTTAATTCCTGTAGGTGTAGTATAACGAGCCGCTTAATCTTGATTCGTGTCAGAGGGTAAATATTGAACATTTTGTTAATCTCATTGTAAAGAAAGGCAGACATAAAGGCAAATTGCTTCTTTTTAAATATCGTTCTACTCCGCGGGATTTGACAGATGGGGAGGGTACTGCGTTTATGTCGTTGAGTGTTAATGTAAAAAGATGTGCATGAAGTTTCATTATACAGTTTAATATGTAGATCTGACGTGTGGTAAGTAGTTTATAGGATTTGTGTAATTCAAATGTCGAAAACCGAATAAGTTTTTTAAATATAACCTTCAATAGTGCTCTTTAAGTTCTTTCAAGAGTTATTAAATGGGTCTTAGCAGCTCCAACCCATTCCGGAATGCAATAGCTTTATAGGTGATAATAAGAATGGTTCATTTGCAACATTCCTGAGTTTCTTGAACATCCACATTATTTTTCTCATTCTGACAGCAATGGTCGTAATGTGTTGACGCCATATGAGATGTTGGTCAATGACTACACCGAGGTATTTTAATTCAGTAGCTCTGTTTATAGAAAAACAGTTACAGTTATTGTGATGTAGAATTGAATATGTATGTAATTTTAAATTAAAACTACATACTTAGTTTTATTTATATTCAATGTTACATTTACATACATTTGTTCTTAGCCACGTGTATACATCTCATGTAATTACGCTTACGTTATATACATTCAATGCCCTACGCGAGGATTTTTTATTGTCGGGATGATATTCCCATGTCATGCCATCACAATGACGGTTTAAAAACCTAGATACAAAACTTTACTTTACTTTTTGACCTGGTGCCTACGTCACCTTTCCTCCACCGCACCACTCGCCGAAGGATGAAGTTCCATCCACACCAACTGGACTCGTGGC
>MOOZ01001046.1:22615-35005 GCA_002930495.1 Cecropterus lyciades
CTCCCACTTAGAAGGCTTCTTAAAACGATGCCCATAAATAAGTCGAAACTCAACATTAAAGGTTCTGCTATTTCAGAATTTTATCACCCCGTCAAAAGGTTATCGCTGGATTTATCGTTTTCTATATTACATTAACTTTGGTCCTAGCATTTCTGAAATTTTACAACTGCCCGTGATATACTTGAAACAGATTGTTTATATAATATATTCATCAATTTTAACGAAATGTTTTTTTAAACCAACTAATAAGCAGCTAAAATTTGCGAATGCACACAGGGACAAGCAAACTAATGTAGGCACTGCAACCTCTCATGTTTTTACTTCTCGGTTTTACATCTGCATGTGAGGATAAATATATAAACAGATAATGGTGGAACTCTTCGTGCGCGAATAAGACTCGCACCTAGGCAGTTTTTTTTACTGTTTACATTTTATTGCTTTAGTAAATAAAATTTTGTAGATTTAAAAGAGTATATATTTCTTAAAATATGCTACTTAAAACGTCCATAACTGGACTTCATTGTTTTTTAATTTTGAATTATTTTAATATTCCAAATTTCAAAACAAAGAATTCTATTACAGACATTTTATGTATGCTTTATTTATGAAAATGCATCACTGTAGACTATGTTAACAGTGTTAATTGTGGGTGCCATCAAAAGATATTGATTTTCATGTGATCCTACTCGAGAAAGTACGACGTATAAAAGGCCATATGTCCATGAGAAAAAGCACTTTTTTCTTAGGTCGATATCAACCATCGAGAAAGCTTGTCCCTGGGATTCATTTATTGCAAAGGCAAACGGGGCCGGTGATGATTGTTGCTACAATCACGTTGTCACAATCCAGTCTAATCTCATACCAAAAGTATTGTGCTATTACACATGTTAGGAGGGCTTTAATTTTAATTCGTGAGATGGCAAGCCGGCAGGATTGAAGGAATTTAAAAATTCTTGTGGGTACTGGGCCGTAGTACTATCTTCGACATTACACACCCAATGTCAATCGATTTGTAACATTTAAAATCATCGGGTACTTTTTCCACCATAATTTTGTTTATTTTCATTTATATAAAAGCACACAAAATTATATATCTACACCTTCCTCAAAAATTACTCTTGCTATTGTTGAAAACCATATAAAAATCCGTTTGGTAGTTTTCGAGTTTATCGCTTTCAGAGAGACACAGGGAGGCGGCCGGGGACTTCTTTTTATAAAATTTATAGATGAATCTCCCTTAGTGGTCCTAAGTGGCGTAAAGCACTTTGATTCTGTAATTTTAGAAATGCGGAAATATATTAAATGATCAGTACGTTTGGCAACCCTAGTAGAAGTGAAACCGTTTCCTATACCTTCTCTGTATTCAAAGCGTTGTTCTCGGTCTATGAACGATTTGTAATAGGGTTCTTCAACTATTACGAAGCATGAATATATTTTTTCCGCAATTCATTCCTAATGATTTAGATATTAAGGTTAATGAGTTAGTAGATATATTGTTTTGTAGGTAAACACGCACTTAATACCTAGGCAATGTTATTAGTAAAATTGCTAACCGCACCGATTCAGCAATCTATATTACAGTTATGTTTAAGGAACTTTGTATGCGACTGAAGTACATTGCAGTCCAACTAATTACACGTCTTGTTCAAAATAATCTGTACCTATAAACTACTGTAAGATGTATCAGAACAGCGCTTACAAATCGACTTGTACAGTACATTATAGGTTTTACTAACGCACGGAAGAAATGAACCCTTACAAACAATAGTTTCGCACATAAAAATCAGGTCTCGTAGATCGAATCCAAAATATACGCTTTTCGGAAACATGCTCAGAGTTGAAAATGTAGTTCCGGAAAGCTAATTGGCTCAGGTAACAACGTTTGAGTCGAGAGTCGCTTACATGGGCCCTACATAATTTTATTTGTTTACATGACAGTAGTGTAAAACCAAGGATAGCCTCGCTAGTAAAACGCAGTCAATGATCAGATAAAGTCGAATAGTTGATGTATATAAACAATATTTATGCTTCTATAATAACATCAATCAGCAATGGTGTTCATCTCCGAAGGTGTGGTATCTTCGAACCAATTTCTGCCTAACAACAGCAGTGCTAAGTGTTACTAAGTTTTTTCCAGGTGGTAGAACCCGTCCCTGTAGTTCCGGGATAAGAACAGGGCTACGGTATCCTCTGCCTGGCGACTAAAAGGGGCTTTCGGGGTTGCGGGCGGCAAGAGTGGGAGTGCGAACCGTCCAGCCAGGCGACCCCGGGAAGGACGGCAATATGTGTGGTCGCATACCGCCGTAAAGAACGGTGGGCCAAGGTGGTGGTAGAACCAGTGTAGTTCGAATGGTTGTAGCGTGAAGCAATTCTTACATTTGGCTGGAATAGCGTGGTTGCCGGCTCTCTTACATACGAGGCGACTATCTTAGTCCTCGGGATTGGCAGCGCATCTGTAGTCGACTTCAGATAGAACTCCTGTTCTATAGGAAATGTACACGAGCGGCAGTAACCACTTACATTACAGTACCATCAGGTGGACTGCATGCTCGTTCGCTTCTTAAATTGGAATTCAGCAGTACTTATTTGAGCGTCCAACTTAGTCCTAAAGGCTAGCAACGCATCTGTGGCTGACCACACGTAGGGTTTGAGCCTTATCCGGAATGAATTACATAGACATCCCATGGGCAGCAGGTGCCACTTACCATCAGATAAAATGCATGCTCATTTGCTTCATTTAATATATATTTTAAAATATATGAAGAATATATATATTAATAATGCAATCCATTCATTTAAAAACCCTATCAACTAAGTAAGAGACGTCCGTGCAGATATTACAAACTTATTTTTGCCATAATTTCAACCTCCAATACGGAGGTTAAAATATTTTTTTAATATCTGCATGAACGTCTCTTAGTTAGTTAGCAAGGTTGTTTTAACTGTATAAAGAATTTATTTAGTTCCAAAGAATATCCTTTCGACAAAAATAGACATCGTTATTACAATGTGATATGAAGGTGCGAAAAGAGCTCTCCTTCAAAACTGGCGGACTACTTTCCATCAGGTAGCCCGTATTAAGGCATAGGCATATCGTTAGGTTTAAGTATATAAAAAAAAATATGTTTGTATGGTTACAGTCCATATGTATCAAAGTCGAAAGGAGTTTTAGTTCGAAATCAGAGAAGCATAACCCCTTGAAAATACGTTAATATAATAAGTCTTTACCTATGAAATTGCCGTTTTTCATGAAATAAATGAAGCGTATTTTTTGGTCACTCATTGATGCCCTTCTTGAAGAAATCAGCTGGACGGAAGGCAACAAATTCTTCGAAGGCATTTTATATTGCCTCTCGGTTATTAATTTTTTTCCCGCCAAGAACTTATCCAAATCCTGGAAAAGTAGAAGTCTGCAGACGCATGGTCTGGTGAGTACGGCGGATGACGGAGAACTTCCAACCCCAGCTCTTGTAGCTTGGAGACCGTCTGTGCAGTATGAGGTCGCGCGTTGTCGTGCAGGAGCAGTGGAGCCGAACGATTGACCAAAGCTTGTTGGAGACGTGTGAGCTTCTCCATCATTGTGTTCAGTTCTTCACACTACACATCTGCATTAATGCTCATCCCGTTTGGTAAGAAGCTGTAATGAATTACACCTGCGTTAGACCACTAAACAGTGACCATCACTTTTCAAGGAGTAAGTTTTCGTTTAGGGCATTCTTTGAGTGCTGAACCAGGGTCCAACCAACTTGCTGAGTGCTTACGATTGTCGAACAGGATCCCTTTCTTGTCACAAATAACAATGTGGTTCAGAATTCCTTAATTTATATACCTGTTGAGCAGTGCAAGGCACGTCTTGACGCGTACTTCACGCTGGCGATCATTGAGTTCGTGGGGTACCCATTTATCAAGCTTTTTTACCTTGCCCATTTGATGCAAATGGATCAATATTGTTTTGATGCTAACGTCGAAAGCTGCTGTTAATTCAGCCGTAGATTGAGTATCATCAGCTTCCACAATCGCCTTTAATTCATTCATTGTCATTAACCCAACCAAAGTTTTTGGACGACCACGAAGTTCATTTTTTAAAGTCAACATTTCCAGAACAGAAGCGGGGAAACCAATAACGAACGGGTAGTGCGTTCGTTTGTAATGTTCGCTTCGTAAACGTCGTTGATGTTGCGTGCCGCTTGTGCCACTTTGTGGCCACGACGGTACTCATACTCCATAATTACTCCAAATTTTAACGTATCCATGATGACGAAAAATGTTCGAATGCGATAAAAACAATACTCAAACTTTTGAACAAATGAAGATTTTAGAAAAAAAAAACATTTATTTAAATAAAATTAAATTGAAATTAGAATTATCAGCCAAAAAAATATTTTGATTTGAAATGGTCGGTACGGCAGGACGGCAATTTCGTAGGTAAAGATCTAATAATATATATGTAAATACTAACGTATTTTCATGGTATTACGCTACCTGAATTTTCTAGTCTATAATTTAAATACCGCTAGGTATTCGCGTCCTAAATTTACAATGCAGCGTCAACAAGCTAATTAGCTGCAGGTAACAACGTTTGCGCCGCGAGCGTCATGCATAATTTTATTGGTTTTTGGGAAATGAAAATTCTATAGACGTGTTGCTAGTGACTTTATTACTTCACCGTCACAGATTGAACTTTATTTTCCATATTTTAATTACCTGAGATAATTGCTTGGATGCAATAAATTTCGTGTCATATTATAGTATATGGATTTCTTTCTATATTTTGCGAATCAAGAACATGCTTGCCGCTGCCGTAACAAACCACTAAATTTACATGTCCTATTGAACTTGATATTAATCCAGTCCAATTACTTTTACAATAAATATACTTACTGAAGATCATAATCACCCAACCTTTCGCATGAAGTCATTGCCCGTTCACAAGTTCCGTGTCTTGGTGCCCCTGAAGACTATAGTAATGAATTACAAAAAAAGTATCATCAAGAGTCCTAAACTTCACCACCTACTTTTACGAGTTGCAAAAAAAAAAATCAACTTACGGCAAAGTAATGAAGACCGAAAATTTATGTTAATTAAACGGTATTTTTTTTAAAAACTTCTACACCAATTAACCCATTTTCTTACTTGTAACAGCAGTGTATCCTCGTATCAAATGTGTGGCGTATTTTACGTAGTATAATGTATACATACAAACTTTTTAATCTTAAAGATCACCAAGGAGGACAAAAATAAATGCTTTAACGCACGCTATTCCTAGTGTGAAGCAGTTAATGCATTTCGTTGAAAAGGTGTACCTTTGTACAGACACATATTGTGCCTCTACAACGTGTCCATCCCGTGAATAGTCACCTTTTATTTAAGTCTCGGGAGTGACAACACATCAGTTATTGACTTCAGGTTGAACCTCTGTTCAATATGAAGTTGGTTACATACGTCCATGAGTTTCAGAGATCACCATGACGTGAAATGTATCCTCGTTTGTTACTTAAAAAACAAAAAGTCAAATTTAAGACCAATAACAGAAACATTGTCGACTCCTAGGTCTAAGGTGGACTACCGTATATTTTTTTTGTCGTACCACATGTTTCAAACTATTATAGTACGCAAGTAGCAAACAAACATGCAGCCCACCTGATGGTAAGTGGCTGTTGCCGCCCATGGATATCTGTAACCAAACCTAGCTGCTAAGTTTAGCAACAGAAAGATGGAATGCCTCGGAAAAGTATGTCTCCCTTACCACAACTTTCACATAAGAAAACAACAGAGCATAACACTGGTGTTATTAGGCAGAAATAGGTGTGACGTGGTCGAACCACAAATGAAGTTCTACGACCTTCATTAATTAATTGTATTAGTTCTGTATTGTATAAGTGAATTGGATATAATTATCCGAGAGGACTGAACTGATCCACTAATAGGTACAAATTATTTCTCTAAATAATTCTCCCATTCCCGCACTACCTGCGCCGGTCAAAACAGTTGTTTAATTTACTATCTAATAAAATGTTACGTGCTTGCTTGATGAACATTAAACTCACCCTCTAAACAAGTTTTCCACTGTTCCAGTGCAGGATTTGAACGTTTTATGAAATGTGCCACTGTATTCAAAATGGGTCAGACACGTAAAATACCGTAACCTGTTTACTCAGTTTGTAATATATGTAAATTGATTCTGCAAATTTACTAAGTGTAGTTTCCTGGTTGAAGAAAATCGTGTTAGTTTGTTGTTGCGCTGTATGCGTGAGCGAGGAAAAGTGGCATTTATTATTTTTAGTTTTATCGAAACGAATCGAAAGATTTTATCGGTTGATTATCGAAACCTCAGAATCAGTTAGTAGATGTATGTAAATAATGAAAAAAATATATAAGGAAAAAATAAGTACTGAAATTTTCTTTTTGAAGTTTAACATATACAAGTATACAAACATTCAAATCCAGGCCATTTAATTTAAATAATTAGATTTAATGTACTAAATTAATAATATTGGGCATTCCGTTTACCTGATTCACTAATAATACACCGGCTTATGTCTAACAATTTGTACCGAATTAGCGGCGATGATTGAATATCGGAGCAGTCGGACGTGTATTGGATTGAACACTACTAAGGAGGATAGAATGAAAAAATGTAGCATTAATAGAACCACTCATGTGTACGTTTTGCTCGGTATCTATAATGTGTTATATAAAATAAAATTAAAAATTTAAGAAACCCCTAACGCTATAAAGATTAGTGGGTAATCATGCGTTCAATATTTAACATTTCACTTACCATACCTTTTATCAATTTGACCGATTCAATAAAAAGGACAGTTTTTGTTACGTACACGAGATTTCGTTCATTTGATACGCTACTTGACGGGTATATTTGATAATGTTCGATTATTAATCTCAACTTTCGTCCTCTATACATTGTAAATGACTGATCTGGTGGTGATAAAACATGTCTAATTGTAATATACACCTTATTCCCTTTCATTTGATACCCCACTTGTGTATATTTGACAATATTCGATTATTCATCCCCATCCTCACCCTCATATATACTAAACGGCTCAACCAAATTTGATGAAACATGTTTCACTATAGCATACTCGTCATGTCCTTTCATTTGATACCCCACATGGGTATATTTGACAAGATTCGATTATTCCTCCCCAATTTGAACTTCCATATTTAGTATTTGGCTGAACCGTAAAACACATTTAATTGTAAAATAGACGTCATCTTCTACTATTTGATACCCCACTTGGGTATATTTGACAACATAGAATTTTTCTTCTTCACTTTGATAAATTTTTGATAAAACATATCTGAGCCTAAGTTATTTGTTATGCCCCTTAAACTGATACCCCACTTGTGAATATTAAAAAATATTTGATTTTTCATCACCACTTTCACCACATAGACAGACAGACGTAGCAGTCAAACTTATAACACCCCTCTCTTTGCGTCGGAGGTTAAAAAAATACTCTGTCTGTGATTGCCCTATCTAAATAGATAAAAGTGTATAAATTGTTTACAGTTACATTGCAGTTACATTGCAGTAGAAAACGAGTATTCAGTCCACTTGATGGTAAGTGGTGACTGCCACCCATGTACATCTGGTAAGCAACTTCTTATATAGAACAAAGGTTCTATCTGAAGACTACAGGTTCGTTGCTACTCCCTCACTTATATATGAGAAGACCATAATACTCCTCGTATTATGGTAAGTGAGCCTTCCACCGAAACTCAGGAACTACTTTACGCAAATTGGTGTGGCGGTGGTGACTCCCCGGTTGAACTACACTGGTTCTATCACCTAATTAATTAGTAGGTTTCTCTGATTTACTATACTTCAAATTAACCAATAATACAAAATACTTAACTGTCCTTGTTTCGTAAAGATTCCTAATAAACCCGTTTCTTATTAAGTGATTATTAGAACGAATACAGTACTATTGGATTAATCTGTCTCCAATTTCAAGCTTGACTTCACTCAAAAGAGTATTTGAAGCAATTAAATATTTCAGATTTCAATCATCCGTTTATGTTCAAACCTTTGTATTTAGATTAAGTAACGAGGGCGTCGAATTTATTAAAAAAAATAAAAATAATAAAATTGTCGCTACTAAGAAAATCTTAAGCGCTATTGATTTCAAGGATACCTTAAACTATGAAATAAATGCAAAAAATCTACTATCTCGTACTTTATTTTTATTATTATAAAAACCTGACTATTCTAAATTAAATAACATAAAAAATTTAGTACATTATTGTGATGAAACATGTTAAAACAGTCAGGTTTATTATTGGTACAATTATTTAATTATTCACTTTTTAGAAGTTTGTTTGTTAAAATATATAATATATTTTCCAGCTTCATTGTTATGATGTAATAAAATAATAAAATGTCCTCTTTTGTCTATTTGCAGGCACCACAAGTATATAAAAATTATGCCTGTGTCAATCCTACAACTGAGACAAATCCAACAATTCCTCATACATTATTATGTCAAACCGTTTCTACTACAGCGTGCAGAAAAACATTGACACATACATGCTTATTCGTTTTAGATTAAAAATTTGGTTTATTGACAAGAGGTAAATTGATAGAAAAAAAACTGTATTACTATGTATTTCTATACGAAGAAACTTGTAATCCCCACCTTGTATTGCGAGTACGTTAGCCAAAGACGAATGACCGTCGTTTGTTCAGTTTGGACCCATTAATCCAGCTCCAAGATATATGGACAACGCTCTGTTTGGCCTAATCCCGTCTATGTTAATAACATGTTATTATATATATGTTATTATTAATTTACTTACATAATGAATAATCATTAATTTATATTTTAGGGTACCTTAGCAAAAGCATCTTTAGATTATTTTGTTAATTTTGTCACATTTACATTCATTTATTCTGCATGATATATATATTTTCTTAAGGAAGTCAGATTTTACGTACTGAAGATAACACTTGTAAGGAAAGGCTACCACTCTGATTTTAAGTTTAGTTTTTATCGTATCATTTAAGAAACAAGCGAATATATTTCATCAGACGTTGTTTCTTTTGTTGCTTTATATAATTTAAAAATTATATAATACAACAAATTAAGTAGCAAACAAACATGACGTCCATCTGGTGGTAAGTGGCAACTTTAGTTCACGAAAGTCTGTCATGAACCCTAGATAAAATTATTCTCCTCATAAAAGTGGTTATAAACGTGTTGTTACTCCCGAGGATTAAGTTGCAACACCTCGGATATTTATGTCTCTGACAAAAATGACACCGATGTCCTGGACAAGGGTTAGTTTTACCAAATATACTCTAGTATACCTATGTATATCATTTAAACTCACGTTCACTACTTTTAATCTATACATATAACGAAAATAAAAGTTCTCAATAACACTTAGTCTTTCTTTAATCGAAATCCATCTACTTTGTCAAAAGTTGTTACAATTTGAATGTATTTTAAATATATTTTATAAACGGGAGTGAAATCATAGGACACAGTAGTCTTAAATAAAAACACACATACGGTGCGTAAATCATGAACTGTTGTATTAATTTACAGAAATATTATAGTTTAAGTTTTAAATACACTACCGAGCTACATTATTCCAAGTTACAGAAACTGTCGCCAAGAGATATTGTGAATGACCTCAATAATTTTCCAAGCAACTTATTGGCGCTAGGATTAGACCCGCCGCGGGGTTAATAGGATCCAAACGGAACAAACGACGCCAATTCATCTTTGTAACATCTATTTAGTAGGAATGAAGAGATTTGAAAACAAAAATGGGTGATTAGTAGTAATACTTTTTACCCGACTTTAAGATTAAAGTATAAAATGATAGTACGGCCCATCCGATGGTGGTCTATAACCAACTCCATATAGAACAGGGGTTCATCTTGAAGTCGCAGATAAGTTGGCATCCCTGAGAACTACATAAGATGATACCTTCTTGTATAACTCATGATCTCTGCCTGTATAAGTCAACGTATTTCAGTATTTCCTTCACTAGTTTTCAATAAAATCCCAGTTAAAATAAGGCAATATAACATTAAATAGTGAGTAATTTGCTTCCAAGATGAGTTAATTCATGCAGGCAGATAAATATGTCTTAAACACATTATTAATTTTGATTAATACGCGCCGGAGCAATCACCATTCTGATCTGACGCGCAATGGGTTCTGGTTTCAACCCACAACCTACGTGATACCTTAAAGTAGATTTTCTATTCTGGGACTCAGCATGTGTGTGTCTTAGTGTCTGTCCATTGCGTCCAGGATTCAAAGAAAAATCCTAGTATGGAGCTAGACGTATTAAGAGGATTATTATTATTATTTATAGAAAACATAATATGAGCTAAGAAAATAACACTTGCCCGAACAGTCTAAATGCATGAATTTCTTGAAATAAAAGTAAATAAGGTACTTCGTAAGACAATGGAGTGCTTAATTAATTATTGCAACTTAAAACATTTCACTTGTAGTTTTAATGTGAGAAGTTTATATTATTTTGAATCAATTTGTATGTATTCTAGAAGCTAAATATAAAATTATATTTAACTTTACAATTTTAGTAACTTTATTACAGTCTTAATTCTGGTCATTATTTATTTATTAAAACCCATCCAAAACATAAAATATTGTCCCAATCCTGAAGCGGATTCAAGCTATATATGGACAATGCCCTAAATCCTTCTTCATTAGTCTACGTGTCATAATATGTTTCTTTCTAATAAACAATAAATAAAATAAAATCTGAAAATCTAAATTACGCTTATTATCTCACAACTACTCACAAGGCTCCTAAGTAAAAATATTTTATGTTCTAGGTAAAGTTGTATGTATTCTAAAAGGTAATATCTGGATTCGATATATATATATATATATATTTGCATGCAAAATATATATATGTATGCAATGTATATATACATGTATATATATATTTTGCATGCAAAGCCACAAAGGGTAAACAGACTCATAATACACATACATGTTTCCTTTGTTTATATAAGTATATGTAATTAACATTAGTACTTTGCGCCGCACAGTGGATGAAACAATACTAATGACCCAAAAAGTTCACCTGTATATGTTCTCTAGTCTAAAATATAGTCGCTCAAAGTGAGACGAGAGTAGTTGATAGTAGGTGTCGGTGCTTACATTTCTTTGTCCATTTGGAAGTCTGTCCGAGAAATGAACATTCAAGATGTTACCAAGTGGCCAATAATTGTAGGACACTCCAAAACGTAACAATCTAACGCAACTCTGACCTGGGTTGGGTTCCAGTATTTATTCCTAATATTCAGCTATAAGTCACCATATTTAAGTACTAGCTTTACCCTGCGGTTTTACTTGTGTTTAAAAAAATAACATGACAATTGACGTACATTTAATGAAAATTTTGACCCTATTAAGCGTTAAATTAAATGTATTTATTTTTGTTTATAATGTACAAAGTGTACATTATAAACAAAAAAAAATGTTTAAGCAGTCGGGTTTTTTGGTTTAATATTTTTAACAATGTTTCAAACAACATACAGTCATAAAACTGAACTTTTGTATGAGCTTGGATGTTTTAACAGTATCACATGTTCCACATTCTGATTAAACACTCCCTTCTGGGTCCTCTTTGTTTGCCCTAAGCACGCGAATAAAATTGTAACTCCTTTATTGTACATATCGAGATTTCCCAATAGTATTTTGATCGAATCGACCTTTGGTTCACTTGGAATTCAATCTTTTGTGTGAGAAATCAAGAAGGATATTATTAAAAGTGTGGTTTTTGTTTTCTTTCTTTAATTACAAAATTTAAAATGATGTATTATCAGGTCAAATTTAACTGTATCTGCATTTAGTTTTGACACAATAAACCTTTAAGTGGCGACTCCACTCAGCTATTACTCTTCGACAGTAAAAGGATAGTTCTTTCTGGAAGACTAATCATAATTTGAAGAATATGAAGATACCACTGGTTCCAGCAATTGAATTCCAAAGCTTAATAGATGAATTTATTATTCGTCTAGCTGTGCCCTGCGATTTCACTTGTGTGAATTACAGAACAATACCCAATATAAAAATATTAAATTAAATTATGTATTTAGATAAGTACCTATGTACTACAAGGAAAAAAATCCTTATAAAAGAATCTTAATTGAAAAATACAATATATTAATCTATGTACTTAGATAAGTAACTATCTTCGGATATAAGAAAAAAAAAGTTAAAGAAATAAGAAAAACAAAACCCAATAGAAAAATCCTACAAAATTAAAATAGCTGAGCGCATTGTACCTCGCAACTATCGACACATTCGCCAAGCGGCCTCCCGCTCCCGTCAACATTAATGCACGCGTGGTATTTAAACATTATTTTGTTGCATA
>MOOZ01001046.1:126823-140832 GCA_002930495.1 Cecropterus lyciades
GAACACAGCTGCGCATAACACTGCTGTTATTAGGCAGAAATAGGTGTGGCGGTGGTGCTTCCGGAGTCGAACCACAAAGAGCTCTACCACCTTAAAAACCTACCTATATGTAAGTGAACGTTGAGCAATAGTCAATGATTAATAAGTTGTATTCCCTCGTAGTAATACACTACGAGTTGCCTTCCCATGATATGCGTATTGTTCGTATTCAACAATCTAAAAAAATCCTTTCCCTTTACCTATTTTATTCTATTTGCAGGGACCGTATTAAAAATTCCTATAATTATACAGTAACACTGGATTCTAAGTAAAGGGATAAAGACTTAAGGAAAGCAAGTTAAACTTGTTTAACTCATACCCAAATCTCTCGGGAGCCTTAATAAAAATAATAGTATATTTGGTTTCAGGGAAAGCTCTTCACGCAAGCGTCGAAAAGTTGTTTACGCAACTTTTGATTGCTTTCTTCATTAAGTTTGTTTATTTTTATACTTAAAATGGAATAATAATGCAACTTTTTTCCTTTAAGCCTACGAGGTAAAATAGGTTTGGAAGTCAAATTCCTTCTGTCCCCTGCCACCGACTTTCAAAAATGAATAGCCATTATTTTCATAACATTAAGATCGTCGCTTAAATTTTTTTGTAGTCTCATTGACGTGTGCCTATATTTTTAAGTAAGTTTTTTCTTTTAATTATGACTTTAGAATGTAAATTTGAAAACTTAATATTTATTTTACTCAAAAAATACTTATTTAGTCATCAAACAGATTTATTAACAAGATAACTTATCTATCGATCTCAAATAGCACTATTATTGAGTTTAAATTTATTTATTAATTTAAGTTTAAATTGGAAATGTGAATTTCTAATTGAACATGAAGTAAGGGTCCTTTCAAATGTATTATAGGATAATTTCATAATTAACTGAGTGCTAACAGTAAATTTAACATCGCAATATTTAATAGCAACTATTGTAGTAGAGACAGTAAAAAAGAAATTAGGGCTGAAAAAGGATCCTAACTATTTATCAAGTACTTTGGCGAGGTGCCATTGCTGTAACTGACAATTCTCTTGCCAATTTTGTGTACACGGAACGCTTACTTTATCCACCTTCTTATGAAGTTATTTTTCGATAAACGTTATGTGCCATCAATCCACTTAATTTTATGGGCCTTCACTTTTTCATATGACGCAGTATAGGGTGTCAGTGTGACCCCGTGATTGTCCAAAGCCCTGCAACGGAATTCACCACGTTGCTACCATACATTTTGGTGAATGGTACGAGTAGTGGTAGCCTGATGGTTAGTCACTCGGTCCTAACAAGTTGAAACGGACCTAAATCCCTCTCACTTTGCTATGGACCCGTACCCAATATAAAATATTAAATAGTCCAGATGCCTACAACAAAGTTTATTGACTGCTGTGCTAGAAAATGTGGACGAGCATAGAGAAATTACTAAAGGATACCCATCCAGATTCTGACCTCGCCAGACGTTGCTTTATTTTCTAGAAGAGTTAAGATTGATAGATAATAAAGTAAAAATTACCATCTACAGCAGACTCAGAAGAAAACCTCAATTCATGGTTTAAATATCTGCGTGGCTGAGGACTTCTGTGAGCGGTGTGATAACTATCAGGAATGCGAAAAATTATTTAAATTATAGAAGTATTCGTAGGATACAATATAAACGTTATCCTTTTTTACATTTATTATGCCTTAAGATATAATACAAACTATTAAAAATACCATTAGGTGGTAGAAATAGTGTAATTCGACCGGTAAATTACCACCACAAATAAATGTTTAAACGGGCATCATGCACATAATTGTTCAGGGGCTCCTTTGACGAATCTAATAAAAGATCGGCTGAAAAATTGGACATCATTACCCTTTGAAATCATGAAATGATTAAACATGTTTTATCTACATTAGTTGAGCCCTTAAGTAGATATGAGGGTGAGAATGGAGATGAATAATCGAATATTGTCAAATATACCCAAGTGGGGTACCAAATAAAACGGAATGAGGTGTATATTACAATTAGGCATATTTTTTGTAAATAACAGAAACTGTCCATTCCATTGAATCGGTCAAATTGATAAAAGTTACGGTAGGCGAAATGTTCAAAATTGAACGCATACCAAATACATCACCTCATCATATACATCACATCAACTCGTATTTAGTGTAATATATACAAATATATATATGCAGGAAAATATCTTAATAATAATACAATATCAAAAAATACAATACCAATTGTACTTTAAAAAATTTAAAATAAAATTAAGTTTAGAGCCGATAAGCTTAGATACTAGGTACCTACTTATCTAGCTAAAATAAAATAGGGACACTGGATAATCGTCACGTTCACAGGCTTAACAATTTAAATCTAGTAAATAAATAGATAGTCCATCGAATAAAGGGTCTGACTAAGTTAAGCGGTACCCTTCCGCCGCGACGCCGACGGTGTAGTACAATTTTGACGAGCAAGTGTTATATTTTTATTATCAAAGCATAGGTGTAACTCGCTCGAATTTGTTGGCTCATTTATAAATATTATTTTTGACTTTTTAAATGGCCCACTTATCTTTACAACGTTGGGAGCTTTTTAAATTTTAATTTTATTTATATAGGTAACTATCATATAAAGATAAACTAAAATTGACCAAAACTACGAATACCGGTACGAATACCGGTATCAATCTACATGTTCTACTGTATCAACTAGTCTAACTACAGTAGTGGGTGTTCGAGGAAATTTTGAATTCTGACAGCACACATTTTCTATAATTACCACTCACTAAAAATAAGTCAACGAAATTACAGAAAATAAGTAATAAAATAAATTCAAGTCATGACGGATCAACTTCATATAATGATTAAAATATACGTACGAGTATTTATTACAACCTTTTGAACCGTATAAAGGCAAGAGTTTTATAGGCATAGTTTTACAAGTAGTAATATTTTATGATGCCATGATAATTTGATGCTTATATTAAATTCTTAGGCTCCGCTATACTTAGCTTTTATTACTCATAAAATTTATAAAGATGCTCAGTAAGCGGCGAAGACATTTTATAAGGGTTCGCTGGGGAAAGTGTTTTTGAAGTTTGTGCGTTCATTTTCTCAGTGAAGATGCTGTAGAGATAATCGCTCCAACTAATATTATGAATAGATGAAAGCTGTTTTTTATGTTATTAAGACTAAGGTGTTAAGGTGGTTCTATATTTCATTCAAAAGAAAATTTGCCTTGAAAACTCTTTATAGTATAGAAGTACGCTGTTTATAGCAATTGAAACTTATTTAAATTTTATTGCGCCTGTTTAGACAATTGTATATAAGGACTAAACTCCAGTCGTGCGTCGGAGCTGACACACACTTTTTTATCAATTCGTTTGGGCTGTAAAATATAAAAAAAAAATATTTCAAAGAATTGGACATAATATGTGTATACATACCCTCGAAAAACATTACCCTCCTTCTAATGCAGTCGGGTAAAATTGTATTGAAAGTTAATTATCATTTGTCGAATGATTGGCATATTCTCAACACAATAGATATAAATATACAAAACACATTTCTAGTTTAAGCTTTATATGGGCCGAAACGAGGTCTTCCACTGTAGGCCTTATACGAAAGCTCAGAGTCGCTCAGCGTGCTGTGGCTACGTTTGGAATTTCGCTACGAGACATGATTCACAACAATAAAATCCGTAGACGAACTAAGATTACCGACATAGCTCTCAAATTAGCAAGCTGAAGTGGCAGTGGGCCGGCCAGATCACTCGAAGGACCGATAATCGATGGGGCAAAAGGAGTACAGGTCGACCCCCGACCAGGTGGACCGAAGATCTAAAAAAGACAGCGGGTAACCGTTGGATTCAGAAGGCACAGGATCGGTTGGAGTGGCGCCATTTAGGGGAGGCCTACATATATCCAGCAGTGGACTTCAAAAAGGTGATGGATGGATGGATGGGCGGTAGTGGCCAATTACCATAAAGTGTATTGACATATTGTCATATTGTATAAAGAGATTAAATGTTATAAACATTCTTTGTTAACCAATCTTCAGGCAATAGAAAATATTCATTTCATTAATTATTATTGTTATTAATTTGTACAATCTTTGTGCGACGACGTTTGTAATATTGTCATATATGTATATGGAATTAAAATCCATCAACTCTATGTTGCATTTTTAATCAGCACTCAAACTGCGGGACACATTTAGAATCACAATTTAAAAAGCCATGTTGAGTGAACTTGAGTGAAAGAGCGCCAATGAAGAAATTTGAGCAGAGTTCAAATTTAAGTTATTTTTATTTTAAGTTTTTTTAATTGTGTTTTTTTTAGTTCCGTCAACGAGATTTTCGGTCGAGCAAATAATAGACTCATTAAAACGGAATATTGAAATACTAGCGTACGTTTTAACTACAAGGAACACGAGGAATAAATTGGTCATATTATTATTAATACAGACTACCCATTACGTCTCATGAAACACAGAAGAAGAAAACCAAACAATTGAATGAGAAAGATTTAAATGTTAGCCCACAATTTACTACGATCAAGTGAACATTTATTGACATTAAGCAAAAGAAACTGAAATTTGTTTCATCAATTAATCAATTATTAAAATGGTAAGCAGCCAAGAAAAGGCCAATTATAATTGGTAAGAGGTAATTCGTGACAAAATTTTCAGAGAAACTCAATTACGTCAAGATTTAATTAAAGGTTTATTTCACGCTTCAATGATTCATAAGTTGTTTCATGAATAATAATTTATTTTATGTTTTGATACATATTTAAGTACCTGTCCTCAGCTCAGTTTCATCGGTTTTTTTTTAAATGTAACATATCCACATATATTTGCAATACAAAAAATTTAATGAAAAGAATTTTTTTTCAAGGATAGCAACAGATATCTTACCACATCTAACACAAATAAAGCAAAAGTTTTATGTAGTCAAATTTAAAACAAATCAGAGCTAAGGTACTTACATTATTGGGGCAACTAGTTTGTATCGTATTAGATAAGCATGTCTTCCTTACTACCCTACGAGAATATGGTAAAGCTAGAAGTCATATCGTGTGGAATATTTGAAACCGTCTATAAAGTTTAGAAAAAGTGTTATGACCTTCATCTCGTATAAAAATCTAGACCGATGTATGAAAAGTGTGTATTAAAACACGTTTCGGCCCAATTAGATAATTATTTTGGTTTAGCAAGAAATTACTAAAAAAGTAAACACTATCACCATATTAATATTGCAATTTCTACCATGAGCCACGTATAACCTTAATATTTTCGTGCCATTCAGCCGTATATCGTGCACGGAACAACATTTTGTGCAGAACAGTGGGATTTTCTCAGTAAAAGTTTCGCCTCACGAAATGTTCAGTAGTTCGCATACTAATGAGTTCGAGCGTTTAGTGCAGGTACGCCGCGTCTAGTCGAGAAAAATGTCATTACCACGCAAATTTATTTACCGTTCACTGAATAAAGAGAACCGAGGAAACTTTCGGCTTTACCGATTTGCTTAATATTGACGCTTTCTACACTCATAGTCACACACTAGCAGTTTCTCCTGTATCGTGAATACCATGGATACAAAGACAAACTTACACCCAGACTCAAAATAGAAATCTAAATTCATTATTCATGTTTCGAACTGAACTCGAAACCTGCGTGTCAGATCTGTATAGTAATCGCTCCACAAGGGGTGTTGAAATCAATGATCGGAATTTGTTGCTTATATTCGTAGCTTAGGTTTGGTATCGATCATACCCAATTAGAAGTGAAATTAAGCATCTATCCCACCCGATGGTAAATTGTTACCGCCGCTTATCTATAATTTAACTAACCCAAAATTGGATTTAAACGTAAACATACCAGGTCTACGTATTTGAAGGTGGTAGAACTCGTTGTGGTTCGACTCCGGAAGCACCACCGATATCTGCCTAATAACAGCAGTATTATGCGCTGTGTTATGTTTGGCTAACCTTAGGTGAGACTTTGATCTTACCTAGGGTTGATTACAGATGTCCATAGGCGGCAGTAGCCACTTACCATCAGGTGGGTTGCATGCTCGTTTGCTACTTCTATACTATAATAAAAAAAATTGGCAGATGTACGTTTTACTATTTCCTTTAAAATAAAAATTAAACAGCACTGAAAAACATTGACAAAAACAAGACATTTAATTCCGGTAATCCATATTAAGGAGCATCTAAAAATTGGCCAAAGGAAGATTAATTTTAATATGAATAGTCAGCTGGATGTAATGACATCAGAAGATTAAACTGGATCGAAGGAATAAGGCCGTTTAGATCCTTCGCACATTCTTATATATGCCCTTTAGTATATCGCTAAGTGAGCAATTTAACATCAGTGTTCCAGATTTTATACTAGAAGATTGATGTCAAAATGAGCATCTCATCGGCGATGAGTCCTGTAAGCCCACAATTTTCCAGTAAGCAGAACATCCAGATATGCAGTTCCAACCCAAATATACAAGTGTATTTGTGTCGAGCATTTGCCCATGCATGAAGTATCCTTGTAGCTATGGACAATTTAAAATTACAGTTACTCTTTTTTAACTTAAAAAAGATAAAGTAAAGGTAAATAGTGTGGAAAAAGAAAAACAACACGATTTAAGGCGCTCAATAATTAAAAAAATAGTAAGTGTAGTTTAGTCAGCTCTATAGTCAACCCAATATGCCTATATAGTTGGTCTAAACTTCTCACTCTGGCACCCTAAATTAAATTTTGAGACCAACTCAGGAGGATAAGTAATAACAGCAATCCTGTCATTTAAATTATTTTTTCAGTGGCTTCACTTAGCTGTATGGTATTAATATCCATGTTAATAGTAGTAAAATATTTACATAATATATCACATATTATCACAGAAAATGTAATTATTTAGAGACAAACAGAATCAAATTTATAGATTTACAATTCTATAAATTTTACATTAATAATAATACATTGTTAACTGATATCAGCAAAGACATATTTGACATCGGTTTCCATTTTTTTCCGACTATAGTGGAATTGAATTGAATTTTTATTTTCTATATCGTGATTTTGAATAGGTATTCAATTCTGAAGGGAATGAAAAAATAATAAATCAATTAGTGCAGGTTTTTGGGTATTTTTCCTGACACAACAAACGACGTCCACGGAAAAATATTTTTAATCAGTTTTTTGATATTATATTGAAGTTAGTATTTTTAAGAAGTATCTAATGTTAAAAGAAAAGCGTTCCTCTTGATATACGTGACCTCATAAGAAGTGCAATATATATATGCGATAAAAGAAATTTAAATCCAGAAAATGGCATCTCTCATTGACAAAGTGAGAATAAAGCACAGTCAAACGCTATGCGTTCGACGTGCAGGAGGTCATTATCAATATGACATGTGTGTATCTACGTAATACAATTTTAGGTAAAATATTTTCAAATATTCTAATGATCTATTAAGTCTTCTAAACATAGTTATGTTTGTATAGGTATGTTTTCTCGGACTCTATACATCGGATTATGACAATTTTTTTCATGCTCTATTTTTAGGATTCCGTACCCAAACGGTGAAAACGGAACACTATTACTAAGACCGTTTTTCGGCCTGTCCGTCTCATTATCTCATGAACCGTGATAGCTAGACAGTTAAAATATTCACAGATGATGTAATTCTGTCGCCTTGTTTACTTTGAAGTAATTAAACGCTTTTTTACTTTATGCTTTATTTATATTTCTTTGGAGAAGGCGGTTGTATTTTTTTTAATCTAAAAGTAACAATAATTTTTATATATTTTTATTTATACTTTTGAAACACCTTAAAATAAGGGTTAGAAGGGTGAATTTCATGTCTAATGGCATTATTCTGCCAGTTAACCCTGGGCGATAATAATGATAATGATGGTGAGAATTACAATGACAATGACCGTGGCCGTGACCGTGGCCATGACCGTGACCGTGACCGTGACCGTGACCGTAACCGTGGCCGTGGCTGTGAATACGACAGCGACAACGACAACGACAACGACAACGACAACGACAACGACAACGACAACGACAACGGCAACGATAACGATAACGATAACGACAACGACAACAACAACAACGACAACAACAACAACGATTACGATAACGATAATAATAATTAATATCTATACATATAAATAAAATTGAAGTGTCTGTTTGTAATATAAAAATAACAACTTTTTACCAAATGCATACGAAAGTATATGCGAACAAAACAAAAATTCAATCACTAAAATTTTTGTCACTCTGTTTGTCTGTGTATCTGTCTGTCTGTTTGTTCTGGGTAATCTCTGAAACCACTGAACCAATTTTGACGGGACTTTCACTGTTAGATAGCTGATGTCATAAGGCGTTACTTAGGCTACTTCTATTTTAGAAAATTTAATTAGGGTAGGGTCGCGTTTAAAAATTAAAATTTTTTAAACGCGAGTAAACTCAACTAGTCACGAATAATTTAAAGTAAATTTGCAACGTCCACTCTACACAACAGTCTTGAACTTTCCACTATGATTCCCTGACATTTTCTGAAGCTTTCACCGTTTCCAAGTTTTTATTGATGATTTGAATTTTGATTTGAAATTTGAATTTTGTACCTAGTAATCAAGTAGTAAAAATAAATTATCACTTACTTTGACTGTCGGGGAAAACATCGTAACGTTAACACTTCTATTGAAAATTATTGCATTAAAATGCTGAATGCTAATTCTCTTCCCAAGTATTTCATAATCCGCTCCAGATTTTATTTATTAGACTTTTTAGTTGTAATTGCCAGAGACTTAAATGTTTTTCAGTTACTCCTAGTTCTACATAATTAAACAGATCCAATTAATTTTGCTAGAAATGAATGTATAACTTATATGCGTAATAATTTCTCACGATAGATAAAAAATAATAATAATAACGGCAATTTGTATTGGACCTTTGAAATAAATTCATAAGAGAGTAGTGGTTTAAAAATCCCTACTGATTTAAAATGCAAGCTGCCTATAGAATTTTAATATTCAAATGGGCGCTTCCATTATGTGCGAGGATATAAAAATACGGCCACGAATAATTTGCGGAAAATTTAATTTGGTACTATTCAAACGAAATGCTTCCGTGAGTCCGCTCTCTGTTCTGTGAATAAAAAAGAAGCATTTTTGAAATATTGCCAAGGAACAGATACAGGTGGGATCACGAATTGTACCAGATAAAAACAGTGGTAGAACTCTTTGTAATTTGACAGGGGTTTGTCTGTGTGATTTTAACAGGGGTGTTATGTGCTGCTGTGTCCTATGTCTGAAGGGTGTGGAAGACATACTTATCCAAGATATTCTAACTTAGTCCTCAGGGTTAGCAATGCAACTATGTTTAACTTCAGATAACACTCTGATCTTATCTGCGGTTGAATACTATGGGCGGCAGTTACCTGTCACCATCAGGTAAACTACATTCTCGTGTCCAAGTCCGTATTGTAAAAAAAAATTAACAAGTCCGTATTGTAAAAAAAAATAAAAAAAAATAAAGTAAAAGAATATTTAAATATGTGTTGGTTTTGTACGTATACTGTACATAGTCCTGAAGTCGGCGCCAAACATACATCACTAGATCACGATGACGAATTTATGTTCTACGCGTATATGAGCGCCGACTTCAGAACTATGTAAATGTAAATTATTTTTTACTTTTTGTGGCATGGAAGTCGGTCTTATTTTTTTGGAAAAAAAATTTTTCACGCTTTTCAGTGATATACTTATATTTGTACGAATATAATTTCACGAATTTTGCCATGTAAATATATATGTACGCGCAAACATAAATACATATGTTAATTCAAACCTCAATATTTAAAATTCAATCTAAATCTAAACTTAAGACAAGATTTACAACACTTTCATAAATTGTATTCAGATGAATGAAGGTTAGGTCTGAATTATATGAGCTAGGCGTTCCCGCTCGCAGGGTACTGCCGCGCCCTGCTCGCTTAGTTTTATGTTTTCTTTCATGTTCCAACCTTATCTATCCAATATAAAACCTTAGTTCCTGTGAAACTAACCGCATCGAATGACGTTTAAACCGTGTTGATCGGTAACCGCATCGCGGAGTAAATCCTGAACATACATAAATATATATAGAACCAGTATTTCCTGAGATAAAAGCGTTAAAAAAAACAAACTTTTACCCCTCTTTATTTACCCCTGTTTATTTTCAAAAAAATCTGAAATATGTATTCATTAATTTGTTGTAAACAATTAAATTTCAAATTTGCAAGTCACTACTTTCAATGGTCTGGAACTATTATATTAAAGTTTTTCACCTTTTTCACCCCCATCGGGGCGGAATTTCCGAAAATTCTCTCTTAGTGCAGGAACTTAAGATTCCTTAGGGAGTGTAGAGGACTACACTCCATAAGGAATCTTCATAACAAATTTCAACTTTCTACGCTCAGTAGTTTCTGCTGTGCGTTGTCTGTCAGTCACTCAGTAACAGAAGAGTTTTATATATATTGATTTTGTTTAAACTTCAATATTCCTCAGACATGCTGCTACTGTTCTGTTAGTTATATATCTACAATGGCAGTAGTAACTGATTCACACTCATTTGTTTCTCTAATTTCATATTAAATAAATGTTACCAATAAAGTTAAAATCTGACACATGGTAGAGTCATCTTAGAAGTTTTATTTCTAAGAAGACTCTTTCAAATGTCTAACAGGGGAGAGAAGAAGAATTCATAAAATTGAAATTATTTTAAATCTTAACGAGACGCTCTTATTTTAGTTTTTTTCTTTTGATCACGCAGATTTATTGAAATTTTTATAATAAACTTATTCATAAATGCTTTCTACACTCATAGCCCCACAGTCCCCACACTAGGATTTTCTCCTGTGTTGTGTGTGCCATGGACACACAAAGATGAATAGGCAAACACCCAGACCCAGAACAGAAATATAAACTCATCATTGAGATATCTGTCTGGCCGGTGATCAAACCTGGGACCCACTGCGTGTCAGACCGATATGGTGACCGCTCCACCATGTGAGGCATCATAAATATCATAACATATCACTCATAAATATATCTGGAATGTATCACATCTTTTCTTTTCTCACACTCTCTGTCTTTATAAAGGAATATATCACATCTCATTTACCATCAGAAGGGATCGTCTCACATCACACCTTTATCAATAGATCTAGTGCCATTTTTCACATACTAAACACAGACTTAGTTCCAATCACACCTTGTCGTCTTGAAATCTTCATCCTTATTAATGATCTTACGAATTCGGAGCGCCACCGTAAGGGTAGTAAAACATATAAAAAGAATTAGGAAATCTTGTAAACCACGTCACCAGATGCTACTCTGTTTGATTGATGGTTTTTAACTTTAAAGGTACCCCGCTGCGATATTGTAGTAAAATTTTAAGGAGCAAATGTATAATATTTCTATAATTAAAATAAAGGTGTAACTCGCTCGGAATTGATGGCTCATGTATAAATATTATTTTTGACTTTGTAAACGGTTGTCCACTTATCTTTTTAGCATTGGGGTTTTTTTTTTAATTTTACATTTAGTCTATTTTTTTTTAAACATTTGGTATTGTATCTTTCTCTGCATATATATATCTGTATAAATCACATCAAATTCGAGTTGATGTGATGTATATGATGAGATGATGTATTTGTTATGCGTTCAATATTTAAAATTTCACCTACCATAGCTTTTATCAATTTGACCGATTCAATGGAATTGACAGTTTCTGTTATGCACACGTCAATTCTTTCATTTGGGTATATGACAATATTTGATTATTTATCCCAACTTTCGTCCCCCAATTACAATGTATAATTGTAAATAACTGATCCGGTGCTAATAAAACATGCCTAATTGTAATATACACTTCATTCCCTTTCATTTGATACCCCACTTGGGTATATTTGACAATATTTGATTTTTCATCATCACTTTCACCATCTATATACTGACTGAACCAATTTTGATAAAACATTTGTATGAACCCGGAAACGGGCTCTCTAATAAAAAAACCGCATCCAATTCGGTTCACCCGTTTAGGAGCTACTTGTCCATAGACAGACACACAGTCAGGCATCCAGACATAGCGGTCAAACTTATAACACCCCTCTTTTTCGTCGGGGGTCGTCGGGGGTCGGGGGTTAAAAACAAACATTTTTTGATTTACGTTCTAAAAGAGAAGCTTTAAAGTTTGATTTCTTGTGGATCGCGACAAGCCTCTGACAAAATATGATATCAGTGTTTAATTGTAAGTTCCTTGTAAAAAAGATACATTCCTAATAGTCTAGTCTTCAGTGCAATCGCTTGCAGACCTGTCAGCCCGATGTACTTAGCCCTCTATCGACGTTTCCCGAAGGTCCCTTCTATTATTTTTTTAGTATTTGGACCACTTCAAAGTACCTTACATAAAGTATCGTTAGAAGGGTGTGGTTGCCGACTCACTTATATATCAGGCGACCATCTCAGTCTTCGGGACGTTTATCATCGCATCTGTGATCGACTTCAGATTAACTCCTACTCTATATGAAGTTGCTAATAGATGTCCATGGGCGGCAGTAATTACTTACCATCACGTGGACGGCATGCTCGTTTATTTCTTCAATTTGATAAAAAAATATTAATTATTTTATTACTAATTGGAAAATACTATATATAATTGTTTTTTTATTACGCGCTAATCTCAGGAGATACTGTTTTGAATTAAAAAATATTTTCGTGCTGAATAATCAATTTATTGAGAAAGGCTATAGGCTATATAACATTAAGATTTTATTTTATACAGTAGCGGGTGCCACGATGTACCACGTTGCACAGCTAATATTCGATATGTGTTCTGAAAGCGAACTACAATTTATTAATATTTGTGACTCGTGACGACTCTTTGACGAAATTTATCGCTCAACAAGCGATTCCTTCTAAAACCAATTTATTTACAGACCATTATGAGTGTACTGTATAATATGAGAGGTATTTTACTGACTAGAAAATATGAACACTTTGATCTATGTTATGAAAGGAGAAACCTCAAAGTCTAAGTACTTGTGACTCAAGATAGGTCTTCAACGAAATATGGCCGCAAACTGTCGAAAATAAATATTTGATATTATTAATTTGCTTACAGAACATTAACGACATATCATTCAATTTGTTTGTTTTAAAGAGTATAATTGGTATTTTTGCTGCCGTTTTTACTCCAATGCAAATTACTTATCGAAGAGGTAGAAGCTACTTTTTAAAAATAAAGAGCCGTCACGGGATGTTGGCAGATGTGAAACATCAAAAATTTTGTACTTGTAATGCATAAAGAGATAGTTTATGACGGGAAATAAATATATGAAAAATAAACATTTCTATGAATGAATGATTTCTAGAAATTAAAATATTCTTATTTATGGGTTTTGACCCATTGGGAATTAATGGAGTAGTTTTCTAAATTACATTTAAATTTATGAACTGTTATACATATATTTTATTATTCCTTTTCATTAATATTGAAACACATTCATTCAAATCATCATTTTTAAAGATAGATTTCGATAAATACAGTTCTCAGGGGTACCAAAACAACACGAAGACAAATTAACGACCTGTATAGTATATACAGACGTATCATATGGAGACGTGTCGCCACGACATGCGTCGCCACGCCAACTTTCGGTCTCAATCGCCGCTATAGATGTTTCACATCAAACATCCGCTTGAATAAATTTTAAACAAATACAAGCTGATTTAATTCCGTTGCCTTGATTCGATTGAGTACCAGATTCAATTTTATTTCTCTACTAGCTGCGCCCCACGGTTTCACCCGCGTATTAGTTACTACAAAGAAAACCTTTTTTGTGTATTTATTTGGATAAGAATAAATATTATATTTATAAAAACAACTTCGCAAATAATGCATTATTTTGGAAGAAATTTGGTTAGCATATAAAAGGGTACA
>MOOZ01001046.1:185246-208209 GCA_002930495.1 Cecropterus lyciades
TATTTTTTACGGTTTGAAATTATGGGTAAAACATATGCTATATGTGATTCTAAGTACAAAGTTAAATATTTAAAATAAAAGCTAGGAGTAAAAGGGGGCGTAAACTTTTAAAATAGAACAGTGAAAGGCTTTTACATATTAAGATACCAGATATGCTGTATCAATAGGAAGACAATCGTTTTGTATCTAGAACTATCTATACGTTACAAGTACGTGTATTATTTCGTACTATAACAGCTGAAGTAGGTGTTTCTTTACTGAAACTAAATCTACGGAGAATATTGGCACTTATTTACGTTTCGGCGAATATTACAATACTTTTTACAATTTATCACACAAAACCAAAACATTTTCATATTAAAAAAAAAAAAACAAAACATTCTTATTGTTCTACAGTCTATTAAATGTAAACAGTGTCTTATTTTATTTATATTAATTGTAAATTGACTTCGAATGTTTATTGTTTAAAACTTATCATCTTGTATTCTGTAAATTACAATTATGATTGTTGGCTACTATAAAATATAGTGTTTTCAAAGAAAGTCTTATATAATAGTTTAGGTGTGGCAACACTGATATAAGCGCAAGGGTGGGGAGAGACAAGGCTAGATGTGTTCGCGCTCCCGTGGACTCCGCAGTCGGCAGCCAGTGGTTGTCGAGAACGGACTGTTCAATCACGTTTTGCATTGTGTCTAGATTAAAAATAAGTATTATATAATGAAAAGAATAAAAAAGCTGTAAGTAGAATTCTCTTTAACTGAATATTTAAAAAAAAAATTCCATAGCTTACCATATGTGGTTACATCAGGAGTAAAGAACTTTTGCTCAGCTGGTTGTAGTGGTACCACGAAATCTAAAATGATAAAATCATATTTTAGATTAATATTATCGCGAAATTGATACATTTTAACATGTTACGGATAGCTAAGCTGTTTCGCCGTGACCACGATCCATGTAACTACATCGAAATCTCGGCAATAAGAAATTCAGAAACCGTCTATCGTGAGTACCCGTAACATATTAAAAAAAAAAACACATTTTCAATTATTTTGTAAAATAATGTAATATTTTTGCTTCAATTCATCGACTTTATTTATATATATCATAAATCCATCATCCAAAAATATTAATGAAAACTGATATTAAACAAAATTATTTAAATAAGCGTTATAAAATTGCATTTTTTAAACTGTAAATTGTTTGCTAAAAAAATATGGTCTTACGATGTGGTGTAGTATACTCAGTTGTGGTGGGCGGAGGCGTTGTCGTTGTTGTGGTAGTTGTCGTTGTTGTCGTTGTAGTTGTTGATGTCGTTGTTGTAATTTTTATTTCTGTAGTAAAACAAAGGTAACTTACCACTATTTACAAACATTTAAAATTAAAATACATATGATACACTGTAATAAATATACGTAAAATATTTATAAAGTTTTTTTTTATATATAATTCAAATTTCATATCTTTTTTACCCTAATTGCATTGACATTCTTAAAATCGGATGACAATAGCTTACAGCGAAAATTAGTAACGATATCATCAAAGATGAACTACAAACCACTACAAAGTTCTAATACATTCATAAATTAATTAATAATTGATTTTAACCCAATATTAAAAGATAGAAAAAAATATTCTCATTTTTCTCCACTTAGTAAGCAAATTTTAATGAAACGCGATACTGTTATTATTTACCGTATAGCCTCAGAGTTCCCTCTGCTTTACCAATCGTGTTCGTGGAAACACAAGTGTAAGTACCCGTGTCGTCGCCATTAAACTCCGATACGGTAAGTATTGTTCGTATCTGATACGCCGAGATACGAACTTCTTGGATTTCATGCTTGCTTCTGCAACAAAGGAGTATTTCGTTACGTATCTTTAGCTTGTATTGTGTTTATCAAACGAACTATGAATGCATTACGGCTTCTGTTATTCGAAATTCTCATGTTATTTCTATTATAACCAAGTTTCCGTAGAAAAGAGGTTATTTCTTTGTTATGATATATATTTTTTAGTAAATTCATATTTCACTGTGTTTTTGTTGCAGTCGTTTGTGTTTTGTTAATATTTTTTATAGTAATGAAAAATTATTAAAGATTAGAATAGAAATAAGTTATTAATTGCAGACAGAAAAAATATCGATCGAAATAAAATAAGACATTTACATAATACCTGATGTAATGCTGTGTATTGATATTGATTGATTGATATTGATAAAATTATGTTTATTGCAGTATTTGTAAGTTTAGTTATTCAGTCATTAGTCATTCGCAATATAGGAAAACGCAAGAGATATAACTCTTCCAAGGGTTAATTTGCATCGACATGTTTTTACCGCCTTGAGAGACACGCAACTGTATGCTTAAGGGAAATTCGCACGTAACGTAAATATGCATATCGGCTGTATTCATTTTGTATCGCATTTTCCGCTTTAAATTCTTTATCCAACGTCTAAATGTTGCTGCGTCTAAATATTGGTGGTTAAACGCGCACAAGTCGGTAGCCTTTGATCGCTGCATCTAGCTACCGAACAACACATAAATTGTCGTTCACTGGTGCTAAAAGTGGCACGTGTAGACAGATCTTTACTGCCAAATTGATTCTACAAAAAATGTAAGGGATTTTAAATATTTCATTTGCTCCTAAAAATACGTTTCCTTCCAAACATGATCCCAATAAAAATCCAGTTGACGATTCAATTTCGAAAGTTGAAATATTGAAAACGTCCATATTTAATTTCGATGAAAACATAAAATGCTATGATGTATGGTTTCGGATTTATCTATCTTTTACAGTTTCGAATGCCAAATTTAAAATGAACCAGATCGGACGAAAATCGAATGCATTATTCATGGAGCCATTCCCAAAGGTTAAAGCGTCGTAATGTGTGTAACACCAAACCGTACTGGCTAGCTGCCACCAACGCATTCATATGGATGCTTCCTTGATATTATCTGTATAAATGTAATAAATTCTTTTTTTTATCTTTAAATCCGAAAATGTTTTAATTTTTTATAATTTAGATAGTTGACGGACGGTTTCTAAATTTGCATAAAGTTTTGTGAAAAAAAAATCTCGGTAAAAATTATCATGCTAACTTAAATATTCATTAAAGCTGGATGCTGTAATGCTGGATGATGTAATAAAAAATAGGTTAAATAAAATTTCATAACAGTATCGTTCTTAAAGACATGAACGTGATCTATATAAACCTAACAATTTATTAATACTCATGGATATTAAACAGTTCCATCTGCCAAGTGATATGAGAGAAATATGGCGAATGAATGCACTATTCGTTGAAGCCAAAAGATTCCACATTCGTTATCGTTAGTTGCCAAAACCTGTGTGGTATCGGCAGCGCTTGGTAAATGTTACGTTTCACTGACGAAAATAAACTAATAACGAGATTATAAAATATACACATATAACAAAAACAAATTTATGCAGTGAAACTTCTTTAGAATCGTTGTTATTTGAAACTCGATGAAACGAAATGCGTTAGGAAAGTAGTTATTGGCGCTACAATTAGATGGCTCTGTACCCCATTCTGAACCACGCTAAGGACTTTATTTCGTAGTTTGTATAAGAGCTAAGATCTGGTATATGCAAAATAATAATTATTAAGTTTTACTTCTGCCTTATGAATGTGTGAATTGCGTACACGTTTATGTATTTTTTTTTTGTTTTGCTTAGTTTAATTAAAATATTTTGTTATTTTTTAAAGTTTAAATTGAATGAATAAATCTTAATTGTAAAACATTACAATATAGTTATTATATTAATTTAAAAGTTGAACCTCATCGGCGCTGTTGCATTATACTAAGGCAAGATCAAAAAAATTTACTAGCACATCCTGGATAAAAGCTATGTTGATATTTACTTAACCTAAGATCGATACTCATTGTTTCTTATTGTCTATGAGTATTAACTCATAGAGAAGAAAGAGATAAGATTCAAATTGAAGTTATTCATATAACCTTATTTTTTAGCCATAAAAAAAAACATTGGACCATTTAATTTAAGTAGAATTTGTTCAAGAAATTTATGTAATTTAATAGATAAAATCCCGAAATAATTAGTTTCTAGTTTGTAATCGCATCAATTTTATTAAGCCTACGAAATACTCGTTTGCGTAATCTACGTCAGAACTGTGTTTGATCGCTTACCCATTAATTGTACGACACGAGGCTAAATATTCGAAACGGATTGCCAATCTATCCAGGTTGTTTTTCTGTACAGTACAACCATGTTGGATTCCGTTTTGCGACGGATTTAAAAAGCCTCTGCCAACTAAAAGGTTATCCCAACCATTTGAAATCGTCCTTTAAAATATTTCTGGCAAATGGAATTGGGATGTTGAGAGGTTTTACGTTGTGTACGTTATCTACACATTTAAAAATGTTCGCATTTTACATGTAACATGTAACCACTTTGGTTACATGAGAGATCTATCGGTTTGTATATTCATTTTATTTATTTTGTTATTTCATTTATTTCAAAAGGAAATTAATGGATTTTACTATGAAGATTTATTCTTAGGGTGTTGAAAAATATTATTATAAATAAATATTTTGATTTTTTTCTTGAAACATTATTATAAATTTATTATTATTAAATCCCAGTTAAAAAAATGAAAATTAAGTGCACGTTTTTTGAATAAATAATATTGATTTGATATACTTTATTACAATATTTTAATTATTGATTAATTTACGATATTGTCAATTTTCGAGCGTAACAGAATTAATACTTTGAGCGTTCTTACACGTTTTTACTTGTATTTTAAACTTAAATTATGCCTTAATATTGCAATGCTGGTAATAAGATTTTTTCTACTTGAGACAATAATAATAATTTACTTCGACAAAAAATGTCCCATGTACAATACAATACACAATACAAAATTTATATCACAAAAATAAGTTACATTACATCAAAATTTAATTAAATATCCATTACAATTAAAATAAAAAATAATTATGGCAAATAATTTTCACTCGATATGAAACATAATAAGAATTTAATTTTAAATTATATTTCATATACGTGTTGGTTGTAGCGTACCATCTTGCAGTTCACATAATATCAGTGCTGCCTAAAAGATATATAAAGTACCAAAATTGGGCTATCCCGATATACATATACATATCTATTATATTACAAGTTCTAACTCAAGTCTTTCAACATTTTTTGCCACCACGAAAGAATTACACGGAACGTCTCAAATTAGTGTTTATCATTCGTTTTATGCAATTATAGTTCTTAATCCAGGTTTCAATGACAGCAGCACTGACACACAGTTAGCTTGCACATACATAAAATAATACTAAAGCAAGGCCCAGAAAATCTGGTTGGCAGAAGTTCCGATCCGGATCCCACTACGTAGAAGGCCATTCATTCAAACTAGAATAGAAAAGGAGTCGGTAGTACAGCTGAAGTAGTGAATCTTTTAATATCCAAAGTAATCAATAGACAATAACGGTTAAGATCAACGTTGATACACTTACCCTGATAAAATCATTTCTTCTCCACTTTTTAACCAGTAGTTGATGGCGGGCGGATACGCTTCCACCAGACATTCGAGGTTTGTTTGCGATCCAGTGGGAACGCCTATTACCTTCGCTGCTATAAGAATCGAAGGTGCAACTGTTGGAAAGATATTATTAATTAATATTATGTCTTACTCTAAGGACGTTTTTCATGTCGCACGTGTTTACGTCTGCATGCGTGTTACATGCAATATGCGTGGTATCATTTCATACACACGCTTGTGAGGTGACTGCAGAGTTAATTCATGCGTGTGTGTGTACTTCATGTGTGCGGTACACGTTCAGGTTTGAACAGACGCGACGGGAAATATGTCCTAATGCAGATCTGTACATTTATAAATAAGAACCAAGAAAACTAGCAAAAAGGGTAACACAAAGCATTTAGTTCTACGTTTTTTTTTCTCTTTTCTTTATAGTATGGAAGTAGCAAACGAACATGCAGCCCACCTGATGGTAAGTGGCTACCGCCGCCCAAAGACCGCCCTGCAATCAACCCTAGGTAAGAACAAAGTTTCACCTAAGATTAGCCACAGATGCATTGCTACTCCTGAGGTCTAAGATGGAATGCCTCGGAAAAGTATGACTCCATTACCACACCCTTCAAACCAGAACACAACAGCCCATAGCACTGCTGCTATTAGACAGAAATAGGTGGTGCTGCCGGAGTCAAAACACAAAGAGTTCTACCACTTTCTAAAACTTTACGTTTTTTAAAATTGAAAATTGATTAACTTTATTGTCAACTTTGTAGTTTCTCATGATTCAAAAGTTGATTATGTAATTTAATTTTGTTGTTCTTTATTATATGTGTAGGTATGCATACAAGCATTGCATAATACATATGCGTTTCGGTAATTTAGAATGAATATATATTTTATATATAACCCCTGATAGAATTAGAGTATAATTCTAATTCTATCAGGGGTTATATATAATAACAGATGATCCGTTGCTTCTTCTTAGGACTAAATTACAGTGGTATACGTACAAGTAACTTCTGAGTAAGGCTACAGTATAATCAAATTAAATAACTGTGAACTTTGGATTATAAAAACAAACGACTTGCTTCAAAAGAAGCTTAATGTCGGGACCAAAAAAATTAAAAGGGGAAGTATATGTAAAAATATTGTTGACCCTCATTTTGTTAACGTCGTAAAGTCTGAAAATCCAGGTTTATTGTGACGAAAAAATTCCATGTCGTGAAAGCACCCGCGCTCTTACCATTTTTATTTGTATACCTTGAAATGTATTACAGTACCGGTTCGAAAAATCGGCATTGCTTTCAGTAAGAGCACTTAAGGCAATATTTATGAATCGCTCAAATTAGTGTTTCGCAATTTTGTTGATGTATACAGAAATAGCGCTGTGTTTGCGCTTTTTCTGTATGGTCATAATGTGTTTTGGTATGCTATGAAACATTATACATATCATTCTACAGTCCCACTACTGGACAAAAGTGTCTTCTATCATTGAAATAATTAAGCTTGTAAAATGTTGGCTACAAACTTCATATTTTTTGGATCAAAACGAGTCTACACTGACTATCTGACTATGAGTGGCTACTGCCACGATTTCAGTACTACCTAACTTCGGCCACAGATGCATTGCCTTTAAAAACTAAGATGGAATACCTCGGATATATATTACCACATTATTCCGATTATAACACACCGCTTAACACTGCGTTATTAAAAACAAAAAATATGACGTGTTGTTGTGTTCTGGTCTGAAGGGTGTGGTAAGGGAGACATACTTTTTCGAGGCATTCCATCTTAGTCCACAGGGGTAGCAACGCATTGTGGTTAACCTTAGGCGAGACTTTGATCTTACCAAGGGTTGATACAGATGTCCATGGGCGGCAGTAGCCACTTACCATTAAGGAAGCAAACGAGCATGCAGCACGCATGCTCGTTTGCTACTTCCATACTATAAAAAAAAAACATATAGCAGGTAATCCTTTTAGAGCGCATGAACTGCTTTAAATATATTCAGTGACATAGTAGAAGATTAATAATACTAGAAATGTCATAATACTACTATTAAGTATAAAAGTTAATAAATTATATCCGCGTCTGTTCTAGTATCGGATAAAAGCTACATCTCTGTAATAAATGACTCCGCGACGTGTCTCTACATTGTTCTACGAATGTGTTCTTCACAAGAAATTTCTTCTTTACACGTTTTGTTTCTAGAATGTAAAATATTATACCATTAGTTATACCTACGTGGTGTCTGGCAAAGAGAATCGCCCCAAAAATTACACGATATTAATAATTCATATGACAAAAAATAGACATTCAGCTAACACTAGGTTAAGTATTCTCACAAGCTGTGATTAGAATGTGGACTCTTAACGTGGGAACCAAAATCCCTATAACTTATTTTTATGAAGGTAAGCGTACTTTGACGGTGGAGGAGTGGAGGAAATCTATATGCCTAAAAACTCCTTAAAAATCTTAAAGGTATGTTAATTCTAATAAAATCTGAACTTGGCCTTGGAATAAGAACTTTGGCCTAAGCACGGAGGCTAAACTATGGAGAACCGTGCCTTGTAGGTATAGTTACTAGTTGATAATAAAGTAATTAACACAATTATATTAGGTCTTTACCTTTGAAATTGCCGTTCTGCCGTACTGGCCATTTCAAATCAAAAAAAAATTTTGGTAGATAATTCTAATTTTAATTTAATTTAATTTTAAAAACATGGATTTATTTTTTCTAAAATTGTCTTTTGTTGAATAGTTAGTGTTTTGTTTTCATGGCATTCGAACATTTTTCGTCATCATGGATACGTTAGAAGTTCGAGTAATTATGAAGTATGAGTACCGTCGTGGCAACAAAGCGGCACGCAACATCAACGACGTTTACGGAGCAAACACTACAAACGAAGGCACCACCCGTTGCTAGCTATGATACTCAATCCACGGCTGAATTAGCAGCAGCTTTCGACGTTAGCATCAAAACAATATTGGTCCATTTGCCTCAAATTGGCAAGGTAAAAAAGCATAACAAATGGGTACCCCACGAACTCAATGATCACCAGCGCAAAGTACGCGTCGAGACGTTCCTTGCACTGCTCAACAGGCATACAAATGAAGGAATTCTGAACTGCATTGTTACTTGTGACGAGAAATAGATCCTGTTCGACAATCGTAAGCGCTCAGAAAGTTGGTTGGACCCTGGTTAAGCACCCAAACAATGCCCTAAACGAAAACTTACCCCTAGATAAGTGATGGTCTGTTTGGTGGTCTAACGCAGGTGTAATTCATCACAGCTACTTCCAAACGGATAAGCATTACTGAAGATGTGTACTGTGAAGAACTGAACACAATGATGGAGAAGCTGGCTCGTCTGCAACCAGCTTCGGTCAATCGTTCGGCTCCGCTGCTCCTGCACAACAACGCGCGACCTAATACTGCACAGCAGACGGTCTCCAACCTACAAGAGTTGGAGTTGGAAGTTCTCCGTCATCCACCGTACTCACCGTACCAGACCTTGCGCCTACAGATTTCTTCTTTTTTCAGAATTTGGATAACGGAAAAAAATTCAATACCCGAGAGGCAGTACAAAATGCCTTTGAAGAATTTATTGCCACCCGTCCAGCTGATATCTTCACTTCAATGCGTTGGCAAAGATGCATTGATTGTATGGGTGATTACTTTGATTAATAGAAATAAAACATATAGAAAAAAAATACGCTTCATTTTTTTATATAGTATGGAAGTAGCAAACGAGCATGCAACCCACCTGATAGTAAGTGACTACTGCCGCCCATGGACATCTGTAATCAACCCTAGGTAAGATCAAAGTCTCATCTAAAGTTAGACACAGATGCGTTGTTACCCCTGCGGACTAAGAATGAATGCCTCAGAAAAGTATTTCTCCCTTACCACACCCTTCAGACCAGAACACAGCAGTGCATAACACTATTATTATTAGACAGAAATAGGTGTGGCGGTGTGGTATTTCATGAAAAACGGCAATTTCATAGGTGAAGACCCATTATTTTACGTTCACTAGTCTGTATTTTTACATACATTAACTTTTACAATTTATTTTTATAGTTATATATATCCTAGTGAAGGCGTAAAACACCTAAGTTTTATTTTTAATTCAGTACTTACCTAAGTAAAGTTCGTTAAGTTTCATAACAACAATACGATTAGGAAACATTATAAAAGATAAAATTTAATTTACCCAATACTTCTAAACTTCTTTCATTATAAGTAAATTGAACCGTTATCTCACCTAATAGAAACTGAGGCTTGTATAAGTACTTACAATTAACACTAAGCATTATCCTTTTGCTGACTGAGGGCGGCACGTCATTCGAGGCTATACAGAGGTAGGCTCCCATCTGCCGGCGCTCCACCTTCGACAGATTCAGCGAAGGCCCCATAAACATGTCCACTGTAAAACAATCAAGTTCGTAAAGACTTCCTAATTCAGTTGCTTAGCTGAGTATGAACTGAGTATTTCTCGTACTTCAACTCAAGGTCCAGTTATAACTTGATATAATATGTTGATCAAGACTGTTCAGAACGACAGTTTAAGGCTTTATTATCTCGTTTCTACTTACGACATCCAAGAATATTGACAAGTGTAGGTGTCTGGTGCCTCAAGTACATACTTTTAATCAATTTTAAACTTTTTGTTTGCAACCTACTCTGACATCGCACGGGTCGGATCGGTTGCAATAGTTTAAAAAAATTAAACTTTTTTCGGTTAGACGTCAGGTCAGGATATAAAACTATACACATAAATCTTTCCAATGAATAACTCCGTCCATTCGTGACAACTGCATGATAATCCGTTCAATAGTTTTTGAGTTCATTGCGTTCGGACAGATAGACAAGAGCAGTGAGGGACGTTGTATTACAATATATGTAAGTAAGTTGCCAAATATAATATTTGTACCTATATTATGTACCAAACGCATTTAGTCTTCAAGATGGTAGAACTAATTCGTTCGTACCACTGCCACACCTATTTCTAGCGTGTAGCAGTTTTTGCGTTTCGGTTAAAGGTTGTTATTGCCGGTTCTCTTATATATGAGGCGACAAACTTAGTCAGCGGAAGTAGCAACGCATCTGTGATCAACTACAGATAGAACCAGTTTTATGAAGTAGCTTACAGATGTCTCTGAGCGGCAGTAATCTCCTTTTGTGCTCCTTTGCTATTTTAATTTGATTCAAAAACACATATATTAAGGTTTAATTTTAAATTTTGATCATAATTAGAAACATACAATAGTTTTATATTTAAACTTAATTACTAGTAAAAGTTGGCGTTGATTAGTGCGGCTAGACCCGAGCGCAGATTCATATTAAATTTCCAAAAGGTGGTAAATAAATTAACGTCTCAAGATCACTAAGTGTAATATAATCTGGGGTCACAGATAACTTTTAAATTGACTTTCATGAATAACGGGGTAGAAACAAAACCTTAATCTAATTTAAAAGTTTGTAGGCAATCCCACTTGAAACTTAATTAAATTCTCAAATGAATTTAATATTTTGGTGTTCGAATGAAAAACGAATTTCGCCGACATTCCAGTAGCGAAAACGTTAAGTATTTATATTTTAGTATATATTTTTCGGGACTTAATACATACGAAAACACGATACTAGATATATTTTTCTGAAAACATACGGTATAAATTACGTCACAGTCAGAAAACTAACTTCTCATTTTATGACTCACACGAGTTATATAACATTTGCCTGGTGTAGATTTAGGCTCTAAGTAACTGCCTACTCGTAAGCTTAGCGGCGCCTTACATAATCCGTAAAATGGAATAAATACGCAGCAAATATATAAATATATATAAAAGATACATATTATCGGTCGTGTACAACAACGGTAGCGACAGCTAATTATTCTAATATCTTAATGAATTTGACTATTTGAGAAACAATATTTTAAAATTCTCCCCGTTATAGTCGAGATCGCAAGGGACATCGTATCATGATTCCAAAACTTAAGAACCACTAAAAAAAGTTTTCAAAGAATTATGAAATTCACCAATTCACTCTTCCACTATTCAGCTTGCATGGCCCTATTGAGACTATGATCTGAACCTTTCCAAGTGCGAGACGAAATTGGCTTATGATGTTGTTGATACCAAGTTGACGCCAAGTATACATTGAAATCCCTTATTTATTTGATAAATGATAAGCCTTATAAAGTAAAACTGTTATTATACCAATATTACGCTTTCATACATGCTAATATCTATTCAAAGCAAATTTCAATTCATCATATGCCAACGCTAACAAATTCCTGTGAAGAATGTATCATATGAATATATTTATTCTACGAAATAAACATTACCTCAATTAATCATATTATACGAGTATAAAGGCGAAGTAATTGGGCTTACAAATACCTAAAGAGACTTTAGATACTTCAATGTAACTTGAGGCTATTTGAGAAGGACTTAAATTCGGAATCCTTTACCGTGATGCCTGACAAAACTTGTAAACGACAAGTGGTGCGACCGTGTAACGTAATTTAATTAGTGATATTTAATGACAAAGGTTCTAAATAAATATATAACTATTTTTGTGACATGAGCTTCTGATATAAATTTATTGAAATAAACGTTTACAGCATAGTTGTGGATACTACGGACGCACGTAGCATTCATACCTAATTTTATTATTCAGGTTGAATAATTATCTTAGCCAGAACTCCATGCACGACGTACCTGAATTTAAAATGTGCCATCTCGATAAATAAATCCACATCGCTACACTATATTTATCCTATAAATATCTTCTGGATTTGTTCCCAATTCATGGATTTTGTTCCTTTACCTCCTCCCACATCCACGGGAACAGAGCGATACATACAATTACAAAGGTATCTCAGCTTTTAAAGCTAGCATATTGTTATGGCAATAAACCAGTAACATTACTCGTAGACCAATATTTATAGCGAAAACTGATTACATGGGACAGAAATGGCCTCCAGTGGCGACCAACCAGATAGACTGACTACCTAAAAATAAAAGTTTAAAGTAGCTAACGAACAAGCTTGAGCCGTAAGAACTAGTTTAAGGTCTAACTACACTGGATCTACCACCTAGCTTAATCTAATCTATGACGTCAATGACGAAGGCATAAGTCCAGCTCTCCAATTGCAGATAACTGATAAACAGATGTATCTAACTATAATCGCTACTCTTTACTCGGTACCAGGTAGACACCCTTACTGATATCGAGAACGTTAGATGGAATTTCCTTAAGAGTTTAAAAGGACCTACTCCCATTTCACTCGTAATTCCTTTAGAAAAAGCAATTAGGAGCACAATTAAAATCAAGGCTTAAATTACCTAATAAGGTAATGTTATATACAAACATTTCTCATTCATTACAAATTCATCAGTGAATTCGTGGAATTAATGCTCTGGCATCTATTAAGGTATTCACACCTTTAGAAATAAGTAGGGGAATTATAAGTATACAATATTCAGAATTAAGAATCTACTCGCGTAATGTAAGGACTTGTTTAACTTTCATCTAGCATATCTAGCTAATCATAAAATAGTAAAACTTTTAGCCCTAAGCACAACTCTTTAACGCTTTCTAGACTTTTAGCCTCATGCTAGGATTTTGTCCTGCATCAGGGATACCATGGTCATACACAAAGACGAATACACTAACAAATGTACCCAGAATAGAAATGTAAATACATCATTAAAGTAACTGGTTGACCGGGGATCGAACCAAGAATTATCTGCGGATCAGATCGGTATGGTGATAGCACCGTCACAGGTTATTATCGAACGTTAATGAACTATCCCAAAGTAAGATTATCGCATCTGATTACTAAATAGGGATCATTTTTTGAAAATAAAAAATGGAACAATACAAAATCCTCATTTGTCGAGTATCTTTTGAAGCTATAGAAAATTTTGGTTTACATCCTGAAGCTTTTATCCTCATTTTGTTCCCAAAGGATCTGCGATAAAGGGCGCTTGTCAGCTTTGCTCACTTACCTTTATGAAGCTCGCCTTGTGCATTCCTCAATTGTATGTTAGTGCCATCCTCCCGTCTCCAAAGAATCCGTGGTAGAGGACGTCCATCAGCCTTGCAGGAAATGCTGACATTGGTTCCTTCTCGCGCCACTAAATCTCCACTGGTGCCTTCATCAACTATATTCGGAGGCACTGTTAAGAAAAAAAAATGTCTGTGTTGTATTTGATGGGAATTAATATTTAATACAATATTCACAGTACCTATAAAGGTTTAAGTTTTACACATTAAAGTATCTACATAACTAAATTAATGTAATTCGTTCGAATACAAATTATAATTAAACTTAAAAATTATAAATAATATAAATGACCCAAATAGTTTTGTATTTTATATTCTGAAACGAAATTTGAATGTATAAATACATTAATAAATAAATAAATATAAATGATGTAAAAAATTCAATCTGAACTAGATTTTAGAATAACTTGTGTGTTTTTATAGATGGTTGAGTTTGGTAAGGGAGAACACTTTTATTCAACAAGTCCTTAGAACTAGCAACGCGTCTAGGGCCAACATCGGATAGGACTCTGAATTTAGCTGGAGTTGAATTTAATGATCTCCTTAGGCAGCTGTGGCCACGTACTACCAGATAGATGGCAAACTATTGCTATTGTGTAAAAAAAACTATTTTATAAAAAAATCTACATCATCGAGCTTGCTTGCTATTGAATATTCTACAATCTTTTAAAGCCGCTGACCTAAACTAACGTTCAAATTTTAATTCCAGCGTCGTGATCAAGCAAAACCAGTGGATTGGGAAAAATATGATTTATGTAATACGCGATATTTGGGACATTAAAATGAGGCTTTATAATACTTAATTCTTTTTCAGTTGAATTGCGTTTGTATTAAAACAATGGGAACGACGTGAACGGCCGTAATTTATACGTCATAGAATTGTTATTCCCCGCTAAAGGAATAAATTTTCACCGAAAATTTCCTTTTTTTGCTCATTTTTTTCTCCGTTCATTGGACGAAATTGTACCTACATAAATCTTGCGATACGGATCTTTTGATAAATATTTATAGGCTGATTTAAATTAATTAATGGAATTGTGTATGAAAACGAGATTTTTGGTTTGCGTTTCGTAATGAACGTTGTTTATTTCGATCAATATCCAATTTCGGGTGTTCGAGTTACGCCACAGCCGAAAAAGGTATTTGCAGTTTCTCGAGAAATTTCCTGCTAAAGCGATATTAATACGGTACGGAATAATTAGTGGCAAACATCGTATTGTTAGCACACCGTTAACATTTATCTTAATACGCGCCTAATTAAGTTGATTTCATTTCGCATGCGTTTGAAAATATGTGTTTTTTTTTAATAAATCTTGCATGCAAGCCGTCTAATTTTAAATGGATACTTCCTTCCGTAGACATCAATAAAATGAACCCCAGATAAGAGTATTATCGAAAGTTGGCCACAGGTACTTTGCTCTCCCTGAAGACTAAGTTGAAACGCGTTGAAGATGTTTGTCTCGCTTACCACACCTTTCAAACCAAAACGCATTAGCGCGTAACACTGGTGTTATTAGGTAGAAATATGTAGGGGAATACTGCCTCCAGAGTCAAACCATACAAGATACCTGGTTGTATTCTATAATCTGATTTTATATAATTCAGAAGGAAAAGGTGTGTACACTATTCGCAATATTTCAGTTGTATTTCGTGTTCGCATTGTAGTATGATAATGTCAACTTCAGAAATGTCCTACCTTAATTCTGGGAATTAGGAATGCCTTAAAGCGTTTAAAGATAAATCTCTTGTATGTACGGTACACGTGTTACTAATGTGAAACATCTATTTAATATTACGTAAAATCAAGAAGATTCATTTGTAATATATGCTTTTTTAGTTGTACATAATTTTAATTTAATATTCCTTCTTCGTTACTTTTATTGGTACAAATAAATGTTTAGGTATGATTTCTTTTTTTAGTGCAACGATCTTATCTATATTTCTCATTTACTTTAATGTCTTAGGTTTAAACTTAATAAAACGAATGAAACGAATTTTTTTATTTAGATATTACTGGTTAAATAGAGCGAGAGACTAATAGACTAACTTTAGACCTAGCGAACCGGTTCAGGGTTTTCAGCGTGTTCTACTTGGTCACTGAAAAAGCTCATCGAACAAAATAGTGGTACAAAATTAATAGCCGCTCTCACGTCCGTCTCTACGGCACATTGGCTATTTGTTCCGGATAGCGCACGATTTATCGTACAGACATTTCGTCCGTGAGTGCCGAACTGGGAGCAATAGAGGCACTAACTCTAGATTTGAACACCCCTTCTCAGGATAGAAGTTGACTTATATGTAGTACAGTTACATGTAATGACTTATACATTCACTAGTCATGGTCCAGTGTTTCATCCATGTATATAAACCATTTTGTATGTATAAACGCTTTTTAGACTCATAGCCCCACACTAGGATATATCCTGTGTCGTGAGTGCCATGCACACACAAAGACGTATACACAAACACCTAGACCCAGAACAGAAATCTAAAGTCATCATTCAGATGTCTGTCTGGCCGGGTATCGAACCCGGGACCCACCGCGTGTCAGACCGGTATGATGACCGCTCCACCACGTGGATCGTGTATGATTAGTTGCTTGATATTAGATGATTGCGGTTTTTTATGATTCAGTCTACTTGATGGTAGTTGACAACCCATGGAATTATATATGCTTTGGAATAGTGACGTACCAACGCCATACCTATTTTGAATGAAGTTTTTGCGCTGCGGTGGAAGGGTTTGATTGCTGGTTCAGTCTCAAATACAGCGACCATATCGGTTCCCGGGACAAGCAACGTATTTGTTTGTGATTGACTTCAAATAGAACACTTTTTCTGTGTCCATGGACGGCAGTGACCACTTACCACCAGATGAACTCCGAGCTCACATGCCTTTTTTATAGTATGGAAAAAGCAAACGAGCATACAGCCCATCTGATGGTAAATGGCTACTTCCGCCCATGGACATCTACAATCAACCCTAGGTAAGATCATAGTCTCACCTAAGGTTAGCCACAGATGCGCGGCTACTCCTGAGGTCTAAGATGGAATGCCTCGGAAAAATATGTCTCTCTTACCACACCCTTCAGACCAGAACACAGCAACGCATAACACTGCTGTTATTAGGCAGAAATAGGTGTGGCGTTAAAGAAATGATGAATTTACAAAGTAAAAAAATGTAGATCAAATTGTGGTCTTTTAGTGGTTGGAAAAACAGCAAAGGCATAATTTCTAGCGCCTAATTCAAACCTCGGACCGAAATGTGCCGGCGGTAAATCAACGGAGATAGTCGGAACTAACCCGGACGTGAGAACGACTATTAATTTGAATGCCTATCTGCATATCCACGATGTTCCGTTTATGTTTCAGCGTGAAGTTTCCTTACCCTATTGACATGGGAATTTAATGTTGCTTTATTACTTGTAAACTATTTTACTACGATAGCTTATTATATATAATTATAGATATATTATTTAATAACCGACATTCATTGCAATACAATCAAATGTGTACAATGTGATTGTCTATTTTTCTATAACATTGTTGTATCAAACGTGCATGATATGTGTATAGTATTTATCTTTAGTATTTCGGACTGGCCGAAATGCTGGAAAAGAATAAAAGGAAATATTTAATTTAAAAGTTTTAAATATTGACGTTTGACATTACATTCATAAAAAAACAGTATTCATTACTCGGTTGTCGGCAGAACGGTTTATATTATATATATTAATATTATTTGTGGTGGTTGCAGGACTTTATTGAAGTAAAGTGCAATAAGCTGACCGGTCGCCAAACATCGTGTACAGAAGACGGAGATATTTATATGTATATTTCACCTGCCACTATAGTTACCAGCACGCAAGCATTTTAAAATTATTATTCGGACCAAACCAGCGACCAGAAATTCAGACAATAATTGATCACTGACGTCGATATAAATCTGTAAGCAACTTTATAAAGCACAGGGGTTTTATCTAAAGTCACTCACAGTTGCGTTACTTCTCCTGAGGATTTAGATGATTGGCTTATATAAAAATACTCGCAAGCACACTCTTCCATCGAAACGTAAGAACTACTTCATGCTAGAGATGAGTGTACTCGTTTAACAAGGTAACAAAACCTATGTCATAATTATTTTTACGTTATACTCTTTTTGATAATAGCAGTTTAAATTAAAAAATGTTAGATGCATTTATGATTCAACTTCATTCAGCTGCATAAGTACAACCGCCATATCTCGATAATTTTTATTTTTTATGTTCCATCTTCTCACTAGAAGTTGGAGTTTAATTGGGAGTTCGGTGAAAGTGTATAATACAATAATCTATCACTATAATAAACTTGTATTACGCTATAACAGTGTTTGTAGCACAAAGGGTGAGACTAGAATATAAAGTTGAAATATTTCTGCCGCGTGTAGGAAGATAGTAGGAATAGATTTCGTGTGAAGATTTGTTATACGCGCGTGGCGAATACGTTTGAAATATTTCTTTTATACTACTTCAATAAGGGTTTCAATCACGAGATATATAAATATATATCTCGTATTCATTATATATCTATAATATATAGATGATACAAATTGTTGCTTCAAACTGCTGTTATAAGACATACAAATCTCATATTTGCAAAAACGTGGTAAGTAGCTACAGCCGCTCATGTGCATCTGTAAACAACCAGAAATAAGACTAGTGTTTTACCTGAGATTGCCAACATATGCATTAATACTAGGGTTGTAACGGAGGCCATCTTAGCGGAAACGGAGGCGGATGCGGAAGGTAGGAGGTTCATCTCTGCGGATACGGAGGTTAACGGAGGCGGAGACGGAGGTGAAGTTTACAAAGTACAGTTATTTTAAAAAGTCAAATAATCGCTAATAATTAAAATTAAGAAGAGGAAAATTATATTCACGAACAACAGCTTTGCGGATTTGTCGCCTTCCGTACCGGCTGTCATAAAATATTATTCACTTAACATTGAACTTGATGGCGCCGATAAGTCAGTGCGAATTATGGGAGAAATACTTTATATTTGTTGTACATATCTATCACAATAAAAATATTTGTCTAGTTGCAACATGTACCTGAGCGGTCGCTTCGCCTAGCATACCTCCTTGCGCTTGTACGTCAAGATCAACGTTAATAAACCTCCGTCATAACTCGGCACAAATTTTGCGGAGGCGAATGCGGATACGGAGGTTTAATTTTTGCGGAAGTTCCGCAGTAACGGGAAGGAGGCGGAGTTTCGTTACAACCCCAATTAATACCCCTGAGGACAAAGTAGGAATGTCTCGGATATGCATGATCAGACCAAAACATACCAAGCAGCACATAACACGGCGCATAGATTAATCGGCAAAAATAAATCTAGCGATGGTGCCTCTAGAATCAAACCACAAAGCGTTCTACCACCTTCAACAGCGTGCCAAAAAATTGGACAAACATACGTTAAAACATTATTCTCTCTTTGCTGTAATTGCGGAAATATATTTGACATTAAACAGTCGGCAACCCTAATTTTCTCAAGTCTTAATTTACAACTAAGGATATTTTTATTTCAAGCAGCGTGTCAATAAGACTCTGGCCAGAATTTAATTTCGCCAACTGTAGCTTACAATACTTTAAAACAACTTTTCTTGTATTAGTGAATAAATAAACCGTTTCTATTCTAAATCACTTTGTTGTCAGCCATAAATCTTAGTCCTGTAAGCTACTGAACTTCTTAATTAAATTACGTTTGGGATCAATAAAGATAAATTCGTTTGTGGTACCTATTGTTTAGAATAAATACTGAAGATTCTTTATTGAATTTGTTTTATAAGCACATTAGTTACTGTTAGGCTGCTAGGCACGGATCTCTGAGAGTGTGAGCAATTTTCGGTCTATCCGTGCGCACTTACCATGTTATATATATCTTTCAAAAATCCTAGCCTGAGTTTTTAAGCTCGGAAAGACCAGGATTTCGAAACCACTAGATAAACGTTGTATTATATATGTTTAATACATACTGACTAATATTAGAATATTTAATTCTGAAGGTAGAACCTGTCTCTACCTAGTAACTGTGGTGTTAAGCACTGCTGTGTTTTGGTCAGAAGAGTATGGTAAAGAAAGCAAACTTATACGAGACGTTCCAACTTGTTCCTCAGGAGTAGCTAAGCATGTATGGCGGACCTTAGGTAAGACCCTGATCTTATCTGGGGTTAATTAGGATTACAGATTTTCGTAGGCAGCTGATGGTTAGTGTCAACCATCAGGTGGACTGTATACTCGTTTACTTTTTCAATATCATATAAAAATAATAATAACGACAATCAAAAGCTACAACAGTGGAACAACAGAATAAATAAAAAATAATATAAATTTATAGAACTTACCCAAAACATCGACACATCCAATCTGCTTCTTCATTGTGCTGGTGTTTATTTGACACATATAACACCCTCGATCTTCGACCTTCAGGGGTCGGATGTGGAGCTGCCAGGACCCGGGGGAGTCATTGGTGACAGCGTAACGTGAGCTGTGCGTCACTAGACGAGTGTGAAGAGTGAGGATGGTCTGGTCATCTGCCCTGATCCACGCAACCTTTGGGAAAAAAATACACGTTAATAAAATAAACATATTAATATCCCTTTCAAATATAAATATTTATAGTTATTCGCATCTATACGAGAGCTAACATGAGCAGTGATACGAGAGCTAACATGACCTAATGGTTGAAACTCAGCCACTCAATCGAGGGTCCGAGGTTAATCTCTCAGTTACACAGCACAGATTTTTTTAAAAGATGTGCGTAGGTACTAGAAATAAGGCAAAAAAACATCGGGAGGAAGCCTACACTTACGAGAGGTCTTCAAAAAAAGTTATTAAATGTGTGTGAAGTATACCAATTCGCACTTGACCAGCGCTATAGACTATGACCTAAACACTCTCATTCTGAGAGGGGACTTGTGCCCAGCAGTGGGGAAGGTATAGGTTGACAAGATTTAATATATGTCTAGATTTATGTTTCACATGCATTTAATGTTACGTAACGATCAACATCCATTTAATGGAAATGTAATACTTTCAACAAATTATTTAATACTAACTCTAGATACGAAGAGCATCACAGCACAGACCACATTAAAACAATATGAAGAGTTACTCCTAACTTTAAATTGCAATAACTATTGATAAAGTAGTGCTTAATGAAATAAAGACTCGATTTTTCTTTATGATTCTGACAATAACTGAGGTTTCAGTTTCTAAAATTAAATCCAGTTGTGTTCATTTTCAAATATAAAGAGTATCAAAGACAAAAAATCTAAAAATTTATAGAAAACTATTATAAAATATTATCGGTTCTCCAAACTTTTATTTTTACAAATATATGACATGTAAAAACACGGGATTTTACAGACTTTTATTTTTATATACTACCACTGTCCCGCGGCTCCGCCCGCTATGGTCATGTACCACGTTAAAAATGTGTTAAACCAGATTATAAACTATCTGTGTGCCAAATTTAATGCAAATTCAATCAGTAGTTTTAAAACGTGAATGAGTAACAAACACATTTATATCCTGACAAAGTTTCAAATTTGTAACATTAGTTAGATAGAGATTGCTTCTACATAGAAAAGTGTTACATTCACAAATCCAAACTGCTTAGAGTATAGTAGAGAATGTTTGCAAAAACAAAAAAAAACGCTTTCCAAACTCATAGCCCCACACTAGTATTTTCTCCTGTGTCGTGGATGCCATGGACACACACAAAGACGAATACATAAACACCCACACCCAGAACAGAAATCTAAATTCATCATTCAGATGTCTATTTGGCCGGGAATCGAAGCCGGAACCCACTCCGACCGGTATGATGACCGCTCCGCCACGCGGCTCATCTAAATTATTCTGATCTAAAGAAATACAAGTAATAAGTGATTTTCTTTTCCAGGCTTTTCTTTTATTTGTGAAAATTCTTTACGCATTTGTGAAATATAGAGTAATACAATTTCATTACTGCTCAGACTAGGCATGACTACTATTTAATATTGGACTGCTTATCCAAATTGCTTTTTGTTTTATTTCTTCTTGACTTATTATTACTGTGCCCTTAGTATATCCATAAAAATCCATAAAAAAGATCACTGTTTACGTTTTTACGCATATATTTTTTTTGATTGAATTTACATTGCAATGGACATCGCTCGTAATAAACTTGTATTAAGAACACTACCTAATATTGGAATTGATTTTTGCATATTACTACTTACATATACAATCCTTATTTCATTACATTCAGATTCTATAAATGTAATTTTTTACAATGATTACATTCAAATTTTTACAATATTTCATCTTATAGTCTAAATTTAGTTCATACTACCTAATGAGGTCCAAATGATAATAAAGTAAGTCATGACTTACACTTAATAAATACGGCTTACTGTCTAGTTTCTCATGGGACCTATATTTAATATTTCGAATGAAAACAATATTTACGTACAATTTGAGTTCCCATAGTATCAATTCGCATAAATTTTAGTCCAGTAGTTCTCGCGTGATACTAGTATAAAACGGATGCATTTCGGTGCGATATTATACTACACATTTCCTCTTTTATTTAAACTTTTACAGAAAGTATTTTCAAAATATCTTTTTTGACGCTCATCTATATTATAAAGCAACACTTATTTAAAATATTATCCTCTTTCTTACTAGTTTAAACTGTATAATAGTGTTAAAATTAAATTAGGTAGATAAATTATAAAATCCGATCTGTGTTAAGATAGAATACATAGAGATAAGATAATGGAAGAAAAAGATAGATTTATCTCATCAGTTGCATTAACTCCGTTGTGTAACTGAAATAGCAGCTATAAATTGTCCTAGAATATTTCGTAAAGTTTAAAATAAATACACTTTTGTGGCAACCTTGTTTCAAACAACAGCTGTTACTTCTTTCATTAGATGAGACTGCAGTTGTATTTTATACGCTCAATGCAGAAACTGTAAATAATAGTTCTCTTTTAATATTCAACTGTAGGTTAACGTCGCCGTTGTACTAGATGAAAATTGTAAGCGCCGGGAAAAATAGAATGAATTGTTTGTTACCATGCTGGATGTGTAACAAAACAGATTGGATTTTACTGAGATATCCGGTCAACAGTATAAAGTACAAGGGAAATAGGTTTGTAGGTCATAGGTCAGTTTAAGGTACCGATCACGTAGGTTACCGATCACTAATGTTATAAAGCTGAAGAGTTTGTTTGTTTGTTTGAACGCGCTAATCTCAAGAACTACTGGTCCGATTTCAAAAATTCTTTCGGTGTTAGATAGCCCATTTATCGAGGAAGGCTATAGGC
>MOOZ01001046.1:208218-218898 GCA_002930495.1 Cecropterus lyciades
TAAGACCAGCAGGAGCGGAGCACCAATGAAGAATGTTTCAAAATCGGGGTTTTTTTCTCTAATGAGAGCTTCCGCTGCATGCGCTGCGTAAACGGTTAAATTTTCGTAAAAATTATATATGGCAGAATTGATCCCCTTTAAAAGTTCTAAAAAAAAGTCAGCGACAGCATATGTCTATCTTTTCAGGTAAACTCATTGTACCCTTTTATATGCTAACCAATTTTCTTCCAAAATAATGCATTATTTACGAAGTTGTTTTTATAAATATAATATTTATTCTTATCCAAATAAATGCAAAAATTAGTTTTCTTTGTAGTAACTAATACGCGGGTGAAACCGTGGGGCGCAGCTAGTATCTTTATAAATCGTGGCACCGCACTGGAAAAGACTGGATTTACTAGGTACCAGGAATACGTTACCCATCACAAAAACCCTTTTGCAAATTTTGTCGTATGGGTTTGCATTCTCGGTGCTGAATTTTAGTGAGGGCGACCAACATAAAAATAATTTATGGAAGCTAGTAAAATTATATTTATTAAAAAAAGTATTGATTAGTAATTACTTTTTATTACATGAGTGCCTCCAATGTATCCAAGGAATTTTAGTATTAGATAAAAATAAGTCTCCAATAAAGGTTTAAAAAGTAAAAAAAAATATTAATAGTCACTTGTAACTAACAGGCAATTTTTTTTAAATGTGCCTGTATGGCGAAATCCTTAACGATGACTAACGAAAAATTCTAAAAAGGGTTACAAGGCTGATTTTAATAACAATTAAAACTACATCATTACATTAAAAAATCTCTAGCAGTTCACTTTGAAAAAAAACGTATAGCCTATATTACTGCGCCATCAGCTAGTATCGGTTATAAGGATCTAATTCTCGGAAGTAACAATAAATGGCAAAGTGAAGGAACAATATTTTCATATATCTTCAAACTAAGCGATAACTGACCAAGCCTTCAATATGTCGGTTGATTTTAATGTATGCATTTAAGCGAAGTTCGGTTGAACTGGTATCAAAATGTCTGTGCTTACTTCGATGTAGTTTACTAAAAAGTATTATCCGTTACTGGAACAATTCAAAATCCTTTACTGACTTGGTTGGTACCTTCATAATGCAATCCTTAATACCGAGCATCGTTAAATAAGCTCTAAAATTCATGCTGCGGCAGAAAATTCAATAAAGAGTTCATACTAGTTTTAATGGCTGTAAGTGGAGAGTACCAAGCTAGTTTCGCAGAGTAGATTGGAAGCTCAATCATTAATGTAGATGAGGGTAAATTGAAAAGAGAAAATTTGCATGCTCCTACAGTTTACTTATACTTTGAACAAATCGTTCGAGCGCATTACGCTCCGCGCATATCGAATGCAAATGCCAGATACGAACTTCTACGTTTTCCCAAGGATTGTCAACTTATGACGTAATCATTTGGCTGAGGTATTGATTGCAACGAAAGTCACAAAGGTCCACTAATCACATAATGTCTTTAATGAAAATGAATATCATTAAATCTGATATACATACAGATCTATATTCAAATCGTCTCTATGTGGAAATGGATATAGGACTGCTTCCAAATTATTTTAAAATAAAAATGGTTTATGCCCTTTTGAAATATAGCTATATAACGATAAAATGAAATTCGAATTATTGACTGCTTATAGTTTATTATATAAACTCCATATAATACATAAGTACTTCTGACGTTTGTTCGAAGCAAAACATTTTCCTCATAAAGGGAAAAATCAATGACAAATCAAACATTACTAGGAGAGATGTCAGCAAGGCCAAGCTTGTAAGTGACAAGCGAAATAGTGAAGAACAGGGAATAAGGAAACGGCAAATCGTAATGAGATAACGTTCCGATGCAAATGAATTTGACGGTTCGGCGGACGGCGCGAGCTGGCTCGACGGATTGGGAATAAATTGGAGCAGACGCCGGATTTGTACGCTCATTTAGGAAAATACATCCCGTCCCGATTTACAAATCACCGTTTTACTTACATTTATTATTATTTCAACAGCAGCTGAGTATAACGAGATTACACACCTTTTGATTCGCGCATTTTCAGTCACTACTTTTAGTAGCTTTCTCTCTCCAATGTTATCTTTTTACGGTTCAGTTTAATGCAAACGATACCTTATGTGTTTTTCATACCAGGTGATCTTTACCTTCACTAAAATAATATCTCATCTTATAATTGTTTATTCTATTCTCTATCAATTTCTCACTTTCTCGATATTTCTTTTTATATTTGTAATGAACGATGAACGCAATATTTGATTACAAGTCTCATATAATTTTTATTTAATTGAATTTTTTAGAAAAGCAACTCTTAATATAAATCAATGTCCATATAAAAATCTCAATATACCACAAATTAATGTTTCTCAATTTTCGCTACTCTCTACCAAACTACCCAAAACTTTTACAGCAATTCTTCAAAACTTTGAACAAGTTACAAAAACATGAAGAACAAGGCACGTGATAAGGTCACACAAGAGCTCTCAGAAGCCATAACTCAGGATGTGAAAAATATTTTACGTATTTTTGAAGTTATGAGGTATAAGATAGTGACTACTTTTCCTACCATTTGGGAATTACTGTTACAAGTTGTTCATGGAAAGCACATAAATATATTTTGCCTCCCTGCCGACTGGATGTATTTTCTTCCCAATTTCTTTAAGCAATTTATTGCTAAAAGTCGTGTGAACATAGCAAAAGTATTCGCTTATATTGTGACAAAATATGTCCATAGACTAGGTTGTATTAGAAATATCCAGTGCTTATGTAATAAAATAATTCTAAAATTCACATTAAAAATAAAATTATTTAGTCTTTAATTTCAATTTATTATAGTTAACTTCCTAAAGCAGTGTAATAAATTTCAAAGTAGTAAGCTCTATGTGGTTCGATACCGGGAGCACCACCATCACATCTACTTCTACCTACCTGGTCCTGAGGAGTAGCAATGCATCTATGACTAACCTCAGGTATATCTCTGATCTTACTTGGGTTTGGTTACAGGTGTCCATGGGTGGCAGTGACCACTTTCTATCAGGTGTATGTTCGTTTGATATTTACATGTTATTAAAATAAAAGTTGGCTTACGGTATATGGCATCATGAGGATAAAAGTTTGTAGGTTTGCCCTAATATAAGGTTGCGCTAATATACTAATCGTGATCTTTCAAGTAAACTCATGTTTTATATTACGAGTCTATTTCTTTTGTCTGTAGTTTCTCGTTATACCCGTTATTGCAGCCACGATCTAATCCCGCGTGACAAAAACAAATCGTTGTGACCACAGCAAAAAGATAAGTATTAATTTATGAAGGCCAAGTGTCATTCATTTGCTGCGAGTAATTTGTATCCTGCGAGTGTCGTTTCAACATCATAATCCTATTTAAATTTCTCAGCGAGAGAGCTTTAATAGAACGCATTAAATTCGTCCCGAAGCGTAGACGGTAAAAAATATCGGAGCGAGCTAATTTTTTGTTACAAAAGCTAATGGCGCGAAGGACGCTTACTTCCGTCGCTTCAACGGAAAATACACCGTGCTTCGTTGCAAGGAAAAATGTAGTTGTAATTTTTTATACTCGGTTTAAGAACAGCTCGTTTTCTCGTAGACGCGGCGATGTTAATTTATTTAGTGTCTTCTGTTCTCTTAGGTGGGTACTCCTGTAAATTGCATTTTTGCTGGATAAGAAATTAGTTTGCTACGGTCCTTCTGAGCCGCGATATTTTGTTGTTTATTGTTGAACATTAACTATATACTACCATTAATAATTCGAAGTACTCGACGATGCACTTCGTCCAATCATATTTTTGTGTGTTGTGATGGTGTTTTGAAAGAGAGAACACGAGTAATGAAATTATATTAAAAATCCGCTTCATTCTATATTCAGACAAATCAGTACATAGTATAAAACAAATTCGCTTCCCGCTGTCTGTCTGTCCCTATATATGTTTATATCTTTAAAACTACGCAACGGATTTTAATGCGGTTTTTTTTAATAGATAGGGAGTTCAAAGGGGAAGGTTTATAAGTATAATAAATGCATAATATAGTAGAGAGACACTGATAATATTAAAGGTTTCTATGTGATGTAGTAAATATACATAAATTAAGCCTTTTTTAAATTTTAACTTAAAATTAAGATACCTTTAACTCTATAAATCGAAATCCATTACTAAAATGCCGATGAGACCCAGATAAAGACAGTTACTCTGGTTGATTGCAACTGAATTAATTCTTTGCTATAATAACTCGATAAAAGGGAAAATATTAAATGAAAATAAAAAATAAATAGACGCAAATCTTTGGAGCGAAGCAATCCCATATTTCTTATGTCCAGGGTAATATTTCCGCTTTTCCGCCATCAAGTTTTTGATTTATCTCACTCCTCCATTTCATATTATATGCGACAGGAAAATATTCCTTTCCTATTCCTACTTTAATATCTTAAAGGAATCGTTTGGCGTTATCCTTTCTAAATCTGCCGTGACTGATCACATTTTCCGTATTTTCTTTTCGCTTTCTTATGCAATATGACAGTTACTTCCAAAAGTTCGTTTTTGTAGTTATAGCTTTATCATACTAATGTATATGTCTTAATACATTGTGGTAATTGAAAATCTTTATTTAATTTTAAATTATATTTATTCATAACTTGACTCCAATTAATCATCTCTTCGGAAATTGATTAGGTTAGAATTATGAAATAGAAAAACATCGTTTTCTTTAAAAGCGATGTTTACTTTACAAAAATCAATTACCAACCCATTATTCACATATTTAAGTTAAAAGTATTCTGTTCGGAGAAGTTAATGAACAATTTTTGAACTTTCTTCTTTCTTTAACGGTAGCAAGTAATAACTTATTTTTACTTCCAAAATAAAACGTCATTCCTGATGAAACATTTAAGTATATATAAAAAATAAGATTCATTGAGTTTTCAAGAAACCTCTCTAAGACGGGGACTTATGTAGCAACTGGCAAGTCATCGGGATCATCGGTAAAACACTGTTTAAATGTCATTAGAGTGATCGATCGTCCCCGAAAGGAAGGGAGCTCGTTTGTCATGGAGGAGGACACTAAATGGATCCTCTATAAACGAGGGTTATTTACGGACCACTTTCCACTCAGGCCTGAGCAAAAAACACGTGAAAAGAGTAAATCCAACAGATAAAATGTTTGCCGGAGTTTCGTATTGAAAGATCATTAATTTTGTTTTCTTCGGCCGCGGCCGGCTCGTCTGCGGGACTTTGCCGTACCTATTGCAACTGTTTCCCCAGTGGTGAGAAATAAATGACTTTTTCTCGTTTTTCTTTGCTTTGTATACTCCTAATTTGTTTTTGCGGTAGCTTGTTACGCATCAATAGACGTTATGTTGTCAAAGCGTTTTATACATTATTTTTGTAAATATTTTAACAATAACCAATCACTGCTATGTATTAATAATGTTATGAAACATTTTTTTTTACTATGGAGGAGATTAACGAAGACATTGTGTACAGAGCAGCTTACATTAACTTTCTTATTACGAGAACTTATTTTTTAATCCTTGCTACTTACTGCTGCTAAAATATTCTACACCAAAGTGTTAACCACATTTATTTATATTATGACGACAATAAACGTTATGCTGTTAAACGTAGCTTTGAACAATGTTGATCGGAAATCAGTCAAGTGAAAGCAGGAGCGATTTCGCCGGCCCGCTATAACACATAAAAAGCTTTTATGTAAATTAGCGTGAACTAGTAAACAACTGATCATCAGACCAGGCGATGACAAACAAACATAGAAAAATCTATTATCACTACGTTAGTCACAGTTTGCAGCACCTAACGATATTTTGTAATTTCTATTAACTATATTTCATGATTGTAGCACTTATTTTTGGTTTTTCAGTTAAAGCAGTCGGGATTTTGTTTTAATAACACATTTAATTTATTTTAGATAAATCGTACATAAATTGCTCGTTTCATTCAACTAGGTCAAAGTTCCGTCAGCTCTAGTACCTAAATGTAAGGAAATGCCTGCAGCTCGACATTCCATCAAATAATAATTCAGTTAGCCACGCCATGCTATAAGGGTACCTACATAATCAAACGACCAAAGTTTGAACCGTGAACCAAAAAGTTTTAGCTAACTATTCTCTATATTAATCTATAGTAATGTTCTCTCTACTCTATTGTACCGAAAGATAAAAGATGATTTTCGGTGTTACCATAAATTTTCTTACTAGGCGCAAAATACTCCTTGTAGAGTACTATACTCTGTTTATCATAATGGATGAAATACATTTACTTCGCAAACAACACCGACATTAACATATATGGCATGGAGTATCTTGAAAATACGGGTACGGACAGACAACCTAATTTGTATTATATTGGATGCAGCAATAAGTGTATCGTTATTTATTCAAAAGCAGCATTGCTGCCCAACAAACTTCTTTATAACCAACTTCAAAAAAGGAGGAGGTTCTCAATTTGACTTTATTTTTTTTAGTTGAATATCTTACTGATATAATATATGCGAAAGTTTGTGAGGATGTTTGTTACTCTTTCACGCAAAAACTACTACAGTTTGGCACATACATGATTTATGAGTTTATGATCTGGATTAATACATAGGATAATCTTTGCGGTGGTAAATATAATAAACGGGCGAAGCCGAGGGAATAAACAAGTAAATCTTTAAAATCAACTTGCAACCTGATTTAATGTCATTATCTGAAAGTTGATTGCAATTTGTAACGCATCTTGACAGATTGCCGTATTTTTCTATAAAAAATATCAATAACCAGCTGTGACACGCGGTTTCACCTGCGTTTAAAAACATCATATGATCATTAAAAGTAAATAAAGTAAAAATTACACGGGAAACGGAAAAATAAATCAAAACTTAGTAAAAATATTGGAAAGATGTTATAAAATATCTAGTCGTTATCACAACCGTTCCGTAAGGAGCTGATCACGCATCTAACCCGCGCGGCATGGTACCTCGCAGCCGGTGCTTCCAGATCGTGATTTTAAAATTACAGTATTTCCTACTTATAAATACTCTATTTTATACAAAATTACAGTTAATGATAATTTAAAGACTATTGGAAGAAAATTTACGTCAAAAAAAGGTCATTTACTTTAACAATTTTCGCTGCAATTTGAAGACCAAAAAAAATGACATTTCTTGGTCAAATTTCGAAAGAAACTGGAAATATATGAAAAAAAAATATTACAGTTACAAAATATACAATATAAAATATTTTTGCTGAAAAGTACATTGTTGGCAAATACAGTAGATTCCTACACTGTATTTTACCACAGTTTTGGTTTAACAGTAAACAGTAAAAAAATTAAAAATACAGTAGATCTAATGCATTTCATCTGGAAGAACTGTTCACAGCCATCGACACAGTCGGTCTCGGTCAGCGGAGGCCGCCACACCGCTCCCGCCGACATAAATGCGCGCATGGTATTATTTTTTGCATAGTTATATGAAAACTATGATAACTTCAAATATATTCGTTCAAAATTAAGAGCCTGTAATAAATAACTTATTTATTTGGATAAGGATTAAGATCATGTTTATTAAAAGACCTTCGCAAATAATGTATTATTTTAGAACTAATTTTAATACCATAAAAAAAGGCTACAGTGAGTCAACCTTAAAAGCTAGACATATGCTGTTGCGGACTTATTGTTAGAACTTTAAAAGGAGTAGAATCTCGTTATACGTGATTTTTGAGTAATTTTCACCGTTTATGCAGCATACGCAAAGGAAGCTCTCAAAAATAAAAATATCCCGTTATGGAACAGTTTCTTTAGCTGCTTGACTTTTATTAGTCATAGCGCGTATATAGCCTTAAGCCTTCCTCGATAAATTTACTATTCAACACAAAAAGATTGATTTCAATTTAAACCAGTAGTTCCTGAAATTTGCGCGTTCAACCAAACATACAAAGTCTACTGTTTTATAATATTTGTATAGATAATAACGCTTTCAACACTCATAGCTGCACATTAGGATTTTCCTGCGTCGTGAATAAAATGAACACACAAACACCCGGAGCCAGAACAAAAATCTAAATTTTCATTTGGATCTGTCTGACCAAGAATCGAACCTGAAACCCATTGCATATTAGACTGGCATAGAGCCCTCGGTCACGCGAGTCGACAAATAAATATCTCGCACTTAATAAATTCATTTTGTGCACAAAGTCAAATGTTCAGGGTACAGTTTCGAACCATTGGCCCGCAGCGTCACTAGAATTTGTCCGCGAAGTTTTAATGAATTACTTACTCGCTGTCGTGAACAATGTTTTCCTTTTTATGTATTTAGTTTAAGCTTTTTTACAGTGATTCGAATCCCAGGCACGAACCACTGATTTTTCTAAAATTATGTGCGTATTAGAAGTTAATTTTCACTGCTTTACGGTGAAGGAAAAAAACGTCAGGAAACCTACACAAAGGTGTGTGAAGTTTAGCAATTCGCACTTGGCCAGCATGGTGGACTATGGCCTGTAACTCTCTCAATCTGAGAGAAAACCCGTGCCCAGCAGTGGGACAATACTAAACGGTGGGACCACACGTATTTGTTCCATCAATAACAGCAGTGTTAGGCACTGTATTCTAGTCTAAAGGGTGTGCAAAGGGCATATCTGAGGCATTCCAACTTAAATCTCAGGGGTAGTAACGCAGCTGTGACAGGCAATTGCTAAGACACAGACCTTATCTAGGGTTGATTACAGATTTCCATGGGCTGCAGTGGCCGCTTACTAATTATCCTCACGGGGAAAAAATGGATCATAAAATTAATTGTGAATATTTCTTTTTAAATATACTAAAGTTAATAATCAAATATTTAAGTTTCTACTCGTTTGCTTAAGGGACTCATAAAGAATTGGTTCGTTACTATGATAACTTGAATATATAGCACCTTCTGATATACTCTCCGAAACTACGAACTACTACTAAACTACTCCGAAAAATACGTTCATTTATAACTAGTAAACGTACCGAAAACTTTCACAGTTCGGGATAATAATTTACTATCTTTCAAAAGCGTATTAACGTTGTGACTCGCCTAAATCCACAGCTGAAGTAAATTAAATTCCAACTGACGAACTAAAGTTCCATGTGAGCATATTTCAAACAAGTTTGAGATCAAAATATTAGGTTTAAAACTTAAATGACATAATAAGGACCTTATGGGATATGTTTCACTATCAACTATTAGCGAGATAAGCCATACTAAATTTATTTTTAAAAATATATGTAAATTGATTTTGTTTCGTGTTTTCTTCTCTGAAAACCCTTTTATGTGATACCCAGTCTACCATTTCCATTACCATTGGCTTCAGCCATATTGGATTTAGAAAAACGTCACTAAACTAATCATGCATTGTTATCAAAACCAAACTTGTATGTAAAATTTCATTTCCTTAGATACACAAGACTTGTAAAATAATAACTTAAAAATTACTGTTGAAATGTCTGCTAAGTATTGGAGTTGTAATTTCCTGTGGCAATAAATCAAAAAATAGCATAAGCTGACGATTAACGTCATAATTCTTATTTACAATCAATACATGTTTCATTATTGTTTGTAGCTCACCATCATCGCATATTGCTTATCCGCTTACGATAGGTTGAGGTGGTTTTGGATAAGTTTTGTTCGTCAACTAATATTATTAAGATTACAAACGCACTCTCAAGAAAACTGAAGTGACTTGTGTTATATTTTAACCGTTTTGATTTATGTACAATGCGTATGTACATGTTTATATTAATTTGTTATTATTATTAGGTTTCATCTCAGTATAGCAATAATGCATGCATTATTCTACCATTTGATACACTGATTAAGATATTACATTTGTTTACAAAATATTTTTTGCACTAAGAGTATAAAACCATTTTTTATTCATCCCTTGATTAATCTGAAAAAGTGATAAACCGATATTACTGGAAATTTACAAGAAGCGAAAGAAGTTTTGAAGGTAGTAGAACTCTTTGTGGTTCTACTCCGGAAGCACCACCGCCACTTCTGCCTAATAACAGCAGTGTTATGCGCTGTTGTGTTCTGGTCTGAAGGGTGCGGTAAGGGAGACACTTTTCCGAGGCATTCCATCTTAGTTCTCAGGGGTAGCAACGCATCTGTGGCTAACCTTAGATGAAACTTTGATCTTATCTAGGGTTGATTACAGATGTCCATGGGCGGCAGTAGCCACTTACCATCAGGTGGGCTGCATGCTCGTTTGCTACTTCCATACTATAAAAAAGAAGTATGTGGAATCTAATAGAGGTTACTTATAACACTATATACAGAATATAACTATATACAGATAATCAAAGTGATTAAATGTATGAATTCCATGACTTAATATAATTTACAACAAGGAACCATAAACACGAAAAGCCGCGGGCTTGAGTTCGTTCATATATTACCTTTAAATAACAAATCATGAATTTATGTATTAGCAATGGGACTCCTAACGTCTCTTGTTTGGCGTCCGGGATGGCGCTGTCAGATTCAATTTGTCCGGAATAAAATATTGTTGCAAATACTGTTACGAGAAACAGTTTTTCCCGTAAGGATTTTGACAGTATTGGAAATAGATAAGCTTTTCAAACGAATACATATACCAATATACTATTTTGTGAGTG
>MOOZ01001046.1:219255-234072 GCA_002930495.1 Cecropterus lyciades
AATGATGAGTTTAGATTTCTGTTCTGGGTCTGGGTGTTTGTGTATTCGTCTTTGTGTGTCTATGGCACCCACGACACAGGAGAAAATCCAACTGTGAGGCCATGAGTGTAGAAAGCGTTTATGTTTTTTTAAGTTTATATATAGTTTTTTTGTTTAAAAAGACTGAAGTAGTAAATGAGCATGCAGTCCGCCTGATGGCAAATAGTTACTGACGCCCATGCGTAAGCAATTTTATATAGAACAGGGGTTTTAATCTAAGGTCGATCACAGATGCGTTACTCCCGAGGACTAAGATGGTCGCCTTTTATATATTAGTGAGGCGGTTTTTAATCGATATTCTGATAATCAATATTCCACATTTTTAAACATATATATGTGTATAAAAAAATAAGTTTTCCTTTATTCAGTGACGCAAGAAGGGCTATTCGTCAAGATTGCATGTTCAGGAAATCGTCTAATGACTTAACGTGTAATACTTGAAATGTTTACCAACCTATAATTATAGGATGGTAAATGGTATTATCATGGTCTTCCTTTTATTAATCTATCCTCCTATTATCTTGATTACAGTCAACCTCCATCTAGCTATAAGTATTCTATTAAACCTCATCTTCTACCAGATAGTTTTTATTACTCTACAATATATAAAACAGTCTATTCCGTTACTCCTTCGTCTTCGGATTACTCTCTGCAATACGGATCAAAGCTTCATTGGTATTAAAAGGATCAACGTTGGCGGTTCCAGTTCCGCTTAAAACCGATTAAACCAGAGATGCGCGTACTGTACATTTACACAGCATCTTTGCTTAAGCTTATGTAAGAGAAGATACAGCTGATGCATATATTGGTTGGTTACCAGGAGAACTGATTATAGCTCTTATACTTTTAATAATTAGAGTGCCAGACAAGATGATTATGAGAAGGAATGACTTTTGTCATAGTTTGTCATATCTCGCTTAGCTGTTCGTCTTGATTGGCTTTAGATAATATTTTAGAAAGAAGACACTGCTGTCTTTCTTCTGGATTAAATGGTACTTGTCTATTATGACTATTTTTAATATATGGTTCGATCGGGAAAGTACTACCGCCACAACTATTTACAGAGTAAAGCAATTCTTGCGATTCGGTGGAAGGGTGTCGTTACAGGGTCACTTTCATATGAGGCGATCATCTTATTCCTCAAGAGTAGCTACGCTATGTGACTTTAGGTAAGACCTTTATTCTTTATAAAGTTGCTTGCAGGTGTCCATAAGTGGCAGTTACCACTTGCCATCAGGTTGATTACATGCTTGTTTGCTACTATCGCATAAGAAAAAATCTATACTAATATTATAAAGCAGTAGAGTTTTTTTGTTTGGTTGAATGCGCTAATCTCAGGAACTACTGCTACGAATTGAAAAGTTATTGTTGTCTTGAATACTAAATTTATCGAGGAAGGCTTCAGTTTATATGTATAACATCATGCTAGGACTGATAAGAGGGGAGCAGCATCGAAAATGTTGCAAAAACGGGAGAAAATTTATTTTTTGGAAACCTGGAATATTTATTTTCTTGCGTACGCCGCGTAAATGGTGAAAGTTACGCAAACATGTATAACGAAATTGTTCTTCTTTAAAAGTTCTGAAATAGATGTGCCATAGCATATATCTAGCTTTTAAGGTTCACTCACCATAACCTTTTTATGGTCTAGATATAAAATAATACATTAAGTGCGAAGGTGTATTAAGAAACATGGTAATAATCCTCAGGCACAGGCACTTAATATAGAACAAAACTGCCCTTGACTTTAAGGAGTTATATAGTTTTAAAATAACTATGAAACAAAATAATGTTCGAATAACACGTGTGTTAATGTTCTCTAATTAACGCGGGTGAAACCGCGTGGCACAGCTAGTAATAAACATAAAACTACGAAGTTGTGAGAGTCTAGTGGTTGAGAAGTAGTGGTGTTATCATAGGATGAGACACAGCCACGGCATTAAATAGAAAAGACAAACGGCATAAGTTTATTGCTGTAAACCTTATTATCCCTTTGTTTATGTTAACGACTTACAAAGAGGCATGATGCTACCTGATATTAAGTAGTAATTTAGCTGCCAGCCATCTATCTGTAATTAACTTTAACCAGGCAAGGCTTCATCGCTTTAGTTGATCAGGAGTATTATTACTCCTGAAGACAAAGTGTTTATATATCGTGTAACATATACGTATCATATATGAATATAGTATATATGAAGGTGATAGAACTCTTTGGTTAACTCCGGTGGCACCAACGCCACACCTATTTCTGCTTTATAATAGCAGTGTTATGCGTTGCTGTGTTCTGGTCTGAAGGATGTGGTAAGGGAGACATACATTTTACGGGGCATTCGTCCTCATGGTAGCAACGCATCTGTGGCTAACCTTAGGTGAGACTTTGATCTTACCTTGGGTTGATTACAGATGTCCATGGGCGGCAGTAGCCACTTACCATTAGGTGGGCTGCATGCTCGTTTGCTACTTCCATATTTACAAAAATATATCACTTTTTCTTCAATCGATTAAAGATTCAATTTTATATTTATCGTTATTAATCACAATTAAATCCTTATACACACATGCTTACACTATCACATGACGTAATAATAGAGGATGTGTTGTTATCTAAAATGGACTTATTCGACTAGATGACTAGATATTACAAGCGGCCCCGTAACTAATTTAAGTGTTTTTTGGTAATCCTTATACTTACCTTTAGATTGGGCTGTCCATGCAAACTTGAAAAAATTACTCTGTATAGACTTTATATGCTATACCTACTCGTAATTCAGCATCAAAAGGCTTGTCATTTATTTTCTTACTTTAAAAGGTACAAGAAAATAGTTTAACAAAAGTTTGTACCCAGGTTTTTAAGTAGATAGTAAATTAACCTCGTAGATGGGTCATGTTTATTCATGTAGCATCGAGGTCACTAAGCGACGTAACATCTTATACGATGCAAACGAAGTTAGACGCTACGTACCGTTAAGATCTTAAAGCATTTGAGCTAAGTTACATACTTAAAGTTGTTCAGTTGGGATGTTGTTAGGTAAAATTCGTATAAGATAAAGTATGAAACGAGTGATATGATGTATAGTCATAAATATTATGTAGGATCTTTACTTGGTTATCAAGTGTAAAAGGAATGGGACTTTCAAAGAGATTCTCTATACAAAACTGGATTGAATTTTCAAAAGACCGGTATAATGATTATGTTAATTTATGGCATATAGGTATCACAAAGACTCAACACTATTACCGAACTTATAGTATAGTCTATAACACAAATTAATGCATAATTTATTATTGTATTATCAACAAAGACTCAACACCATTACCGAACTTATAGTATAGTCTATAACACAAATTAATGCATAATTTATTATTGTTTCAATAAAAATGAGCGAGAATGATACCAAATAAGCGGCGTAACTATCATTTTCTTGGTTTACTTTGTAGTAGATTTATTAACGTTGTAACTGGCCATTGTAAAAGTGTATAATATTATGTATATTTGTAAGTTCATGTGTCATATGTCATTCTAAGCGGTACAACAATTCGGTTATTTTTTTCGTTTATAGTAATAGATATAGGAAAGGTAATAGTTATAAAGAAATTTTATGTTTATGTAATGTTTTAATAAATAGAAGGAGATAATTCGGAAAGATATTGCTTCTTTAGTATAGTTCAACTCCAAACGTAAGGATTTCCTGGTGTATTTACCGTAATCCTGTTCCTGTTAGGTATGAGAGGGTATTAAAACCCTTTCCGAATCGCATCCGGAAATACCACCGCCTCACTTTACTGTTTCATTCCAGCAGTTTTAAGTGGCTACTGTGTTCTGGTTTGAAGGGTGTGATATGGATATATTCATTAGTCCTCAGGAATAGTAACACATCTTTAGACCTCAGGACTTTCATTTTATCTAGGGTTGATTACAAATGAGGCGTCTGGCAGATGTGAAACATCGTGTTCGTACAAGTAATATATATATATATATATATGCATTAAAGACAAGATTGCGAAAGTAACGCCATCTAAAAACACTACCCTGTAGTAAGCCGAACTAACACTGTAGCCCGCTTAATTTTGTTTGATACTTAATAGTTCCAGAATCTACAACAGATGGCGCGATAATAAATACGGTGAGGCGATCGCCAAGCCAATGATCAGGTTTAAGTGCGCCTATAGATGTTTCACATCAAAGTATAAAGTAATTATAATAATACCTTATAGTCTCCAATGTCAGACACAGAGCAGGTGAGCACAGCCTCTCTGCCAAGCGCGATAGTCACGTTCTGGATGGGTCCAACGAAGTTAGGCTCAGCGTCTCGGAGCGACATGGTGGGCCCCACCCGGCTTAGCGGCGAGGTGGTTTGGTACCGCATGCTGCTTTTCACCACTGTAACAAATTAAAAAAAGTGTGTGTCAGCTCCAACGCACGACTGCAGTTTACTCCTGTGCGATTGTGCGAAGTGCGATTGTCTAAACAGGTGCAATAAAATTAAATTTAAATAAGTTTCAGTTGCTGTAAACAGCGCCAACTATGGGACGGATGAGAAAACTTGAAGTAATATTCAATTGTTGTAAACAGCGCCATCTATGCGACAGCTGAAAAAAGGAAAGGTGCGCATAATAGGTTGCGCACCAAAAACGTAACAGGGTCGATCACTAGATTTTACTATATATATATATTTAGGAGTTAGTTAGAGTTCATCTAACTCCAGAAACAAATTGAGTAAACTCCAAAAAAATTTAGACGATAATAAGTAACTAGCTTATTCCCGTGGCACCACTCGCTTCTGTCACGTTTACCACGGTACTGCGAAGCTCAGGTATTAATCCAGGTCATAAACTATTTGTGTGCTAAATTTTAGCCAAATCCAACTAGTAGGTTTTGCGTGAAAGAGTACATAACATATGTAACTCATTCTACTCTCATATTGTAAAGTTCGCGCTAGGATTGGTTGTGCTAGTGCCATGAACATACACAAAGACGAATATACAAGCACCCTGACCCAGGACAGAAATATTTATTATTCAGATCCCTTCTTGATCAGGCATTGAACGCGGAACCCATTGCGTGTCAAACCGTTATGGTGACGTCTCCCCGCTCGAGTCTATAAAATACAATACAATACTATATAATAATATCATATATTTTTCCTAAATCAGATATGATTATCTGAGGGTAACCACAGATATTTTGCTACAAGAACTAAGTTCAAGTTCCTCATAAAAGTATCTCCCTGATGCTTAATAACTCCTATTATCAGCTAAAATAGAGTATAAGTAGAATTGCATTGTGGCTGCTTCCACATTCGAATCACCAGTGGTTTTACTATCTCAATTTTCTACGATGGTTCTGCTATCTATTATGTAGAGTCGTGCCTTACAGGAGCTCTATCTATATTTCTAAACGATAATAAATGTAAAAGAGTATAACGGCCGTAACAATATTACTCGATTTTCTTTTTACATTCAGAACTAGAACACAACAACGCGCGTTAGACTACTCTGAACCAATACACAAACAGAAGTAATTCCGGAAAGTTGTCATGTGATATTTTCCTCATATATCGGTTTTTACATAAACTGTCTTAATCGTCTTATTCGTACAATACAATAAAATGTCCTAAGAATAGTATTTGTAGAGCTTGTCCTAAATATTGCTAGTTCCGAATAGTGTAAACGCTTATTTCTGCGTCTCATGGAACTTTCAGGCAGAACTTATCTGTAATGTCTCACAAAGTATGCACTATTGTAACAATATTGAAAATTGTAGGTTCGTATTGTAGTCTTGTTATTTTCTGCATCATCGGAGCGCATATTATGATAAGAAATAACGAGGTCTTTAGACTTTCTTCCCGTGATTTTCTATTCATAGTTTCGTATTGGAATAAAAAGGGAAATGAGGGTTCGTCTAGATTCGAAAATGATGCTGTGGCGGAGTGCGTTTAAAAGGATTATCAGAAGTTAGTCATAAAAGGGATGATAATTTAATGAACCAATTTAGATTACTTTTTACATAACTAGTAGATAAATAGTAGACGTAAACGAAAACATTTTAGGAGTTGATAATCATCATTAAGGTCTTCGACAAGACTTTCAAGAATGAAGAATCGATGACATAATATGTTCTCTGAAATATAAAATCACTCACAAAATGTACTGATGGAACTAATACATAAGCTCTACTCCATATCTATGACTATTGCGCGACGTTCGCTGACGACAAGTAGCGACAATCGACGTTCATCGCCAGCGACCGTCAGCGACCATCGGCGACGGGCGCTGAATATTAATTCCTCATATACTTAGGGAGCTTCAAGTAAGACTTCAGAGTCTTACTTGAAGATAAGATCAGCTTATCTGTAGTTGATTACAAGTGTCCATGGGCGGCAGTTTACACTTACGATCAGGTGGACTGCATGTTTAGTATTTAAAAAAAGTAGCACTTTCGGTCACCCACTTAACTCTGGAAAGCGTCCTAGGTTGCTAAACTTCAAAAGTCACTGGGACTACAAGCTATACGTAAAATTAACATCGTATATTACAAAATCCCGTATACAAACTAAAATATATCAGTCACGAAAAACACATTAGTCTCCCTCAAAGCCGACAAAAAGTTTAATTAGACAACGAGTTGTATTAGCTTAGAAACTTAGCAGGGCAAAACAAAATTACTTTAACGAAGTAGAGAACCCTCTTGCAAATTAATGTTACATTAATCCTCTCACTATTTTAAGCCATTTATTTTAGCCATTATAAGGTACATTGTACAACTGTACTGTTTTACTCTTTTTTTATTCGCTACAAAGTACAAAATGAATTTAATTTTAATTAATGATTGCCAAAATAACATTTTTGTACTTAACCCAAAAATAATAGTTGCACTTACAAATAAGGCATAAAATTGCTACAGTCAAAGTAAAAATATTTGTTTTTCATGCTATAGGAACCTAAATTATTTGCTAAGGTAATGATATCGTGATTAAGTCAACATTTATAAATAAAATTTTACTAAATTAAGGTTGTAATTGCGGTAATATTCATCGCAGATTTTACGGAGATATTGGAAAGAAAAAAGCATACAACGAAGTGTTTAAACAACTTTAGCGAAAAGAAAAGTGTTCAGAAATATTCAATGAAAATCTCAGCGCACAAAAAATTTAAACGGCTCGTAAACCGATTCAGAGTGGCATTATTTTTTATCTGCATTTGCCAGGGCTTAAATCCTTCAGTGACGACGTCATAACAAATTTAATGGGCGGGAAAAGAATTTAACGCCAGTCAACTGGTTCTTTTCTTTTTATAAATTGTTGACCCTTTTTATCGCCATTGGTTAGAAACCTCGGAAATGCTTTTGCGAGAAGAAAATCTATGTTTTCAGACCGTTTCTAATCTCACCTCTGATTGCTATACGTTTCTCACGATTTTTACGATGCCATTAAGGTTCCTCCGAACTTGTGTGTTAAATTGTGGATACGAAATACCACCCGGCTATTTTATTATCCGGGTGTTAGGAGAACCTTATTAATTTGGTTAGATTTATTGCTCAATAAAAGAACAGGATAAAGTGGCCAATGAAGTCTTCCGAAAATAAGGTTTGATGGAATTAGGACTGGACTATACATATTATATGTAGATGCATGTAGTCTACGGGTTTTTAAACTATTTTAGATTTTACTTAATTAGTTCATACTTTGAAGTATAATTCAGTACTGTTTTCGTAGCACTTTTCTAGTTTTTTCACTTTACACGGATTTACAATACAATGCAATACCAAAATTATTTGGTGTACACCAAAACGATGATAACTATGACAGTTTTATCACTAAAGTAGTGATCTCTTTTAGACAACCTATGAATGTTACCAGAAAGTATTAGACATTACGGAGATATAGGATGGGGGCATACAAAAGTGTGTTATAATGAATGAATATATAAGCAGCTTCTGTAAAAATTAAATACGTATAGGACAGAAGTAAGGACAGAAATACAAAGACGAGTTGACATGACAGGAAAAAAAAATACTGTCACAGGACCTGGCAGATGTGAAACATCGTGTCCGTACAAGTAATATGCATAAAAGAATTGAATATAACGCCAACTACGAACGAAGTCGAACAAAGAAGATGACGATGATAAATATGGCGTGGCGATGGCCACGCCAACAATCAAGTTTACGTACGCCTATAGATGTCTCACATCAAAAAAATTTAAATTATTAGGATTTAATACCTTTTTTTTGTAACGATGGGGAAACCTTCAAAGGTACCCGACGCCGTGGGAGCAACGCCGGGTTATGTGGGATTCTTAACGCATTTAAACCCCCCCGGTGGCCGTCCTCAGCGCAGCGTGGAGGACTCCAGGATCTCCAACGAAACGCAACCGGAGTCCTCCGAGCGCGACGCCCCTTACGGGCTATCCCCGGTAAGCATTTTGCAGTCACCCTCTGCCTTCAGATGTTACGACGGTATGCGACCACACATGCCGCCGTCCTTCCCGAGGTCACTTGACTGGACGGCTCGAGCTTCTCTCTTGCCGCCCGCAACCTCATAAGCCCCCTTTTAGTCGCCTCTTATGACGAGCAGGGGATACCGTAGCCCTATTTAGGTCCCGGAACTACAGGAACAAGCATTTAATACCTAGGAAATGGACACCACCACCTTCTTGCGAAGTAATCAATTTACTATGCGTAACGTTGGTAGCACTCTTATGCTTCAAATCAAGAAGAACCACCGTCACACCTATTTCAGACTTTTCTTCTGCCTCATAAAAGCAGAGTTTCCGCCGTGTTCTGTAAAGGGGTAAGGAAGTATACTTATCCGAGGTAATTTAATGTCCTCAGATAACAACGTATCTGTGGCTAACCTCAGGTAAGACATATCTTACCTGGGTTTGATTAGAGATGTCCATGGACAGCAGTGGCAACTTACCATCAGGTAGACTGAATGCTCGTTTGCTACTTCCATATAAAACAAACAGAGCGTGGTGAGTACAGTATTTTTTAATAACATCTAGATACCTAATCTTGTGGATTTGATAAAGTTTCATGGAAATATTATAATGAATTGAAATGGTCTGTATATATATTTTAACGTCGAAACTATTAATACATCAACATTTTCTTATACTTCACATCGAAAAATGAACGGGGTTATTTATTAGAACGAAGTTCCACGCCCACGAAGAACTCACAGAGTGTGCGAATTGGTAGAAATCGTCACGTAACACAATGTGCTGTACGTGTGCGTGTATCGAGAAAGCATTGAAGCCGGGCTAAAATAAAGACCGATTACATAGAGTAATCGACTGCTAATTTACATAAACTTACTCATTTATGTCAATTAACATGTTATAAGGTGTGAGTGAAATAATAGATATCTGTTTGTTTTCATTATATTTGAACTTGTAACATAGTAAAAAATCAACCAAGTGTAAGTCGGACTCATGTACCATTATCAATAAATAATTGAATGATTTAATTTTTGTTATCTTATATAAATACATTCTAATAGAATTGTTATTGGCATATGCTGTAACGATTACTTTTCTTACAAGGAAACGTAATACAAATTTGATTTTCAAATAAAATGCGGATTTCTACACAGTCTTACTAGACATATTAAGACTAGAAAATATTAAAACGAAATACATTAACGTGATGCATAGTAGTGTAAATAAAATTAAATGACTGAAGTTTCATTTAAAATGTGAAAGTTGTAAATAAACATGGGTTTTTTTTACTCATTTGCAATCAAAGGAATCCTTTAAAGGGTAATCCTTTGGTGAATTTCCTCCATGGATTGAACCTCGTTCCTAACGGGGGTCCTACTACCGCAGAATCTTTTTTATTTACTATATTAAAATGAATACTAGTATAAGCCACATTGAAACATAGCCAACAAATCTGCAATATTTTGGCAACAGAATGGCGAAATGCGTGATCATGCTCCATAACGCGTTAGTGATACGCGAATGATTGTGAGCATAATTGTGAAAATAAGATTTATTGGAAATAATGACAATAATAATGATTAATGATTATCCATTCCGAGTGGGTATGACTCATGAGATTTGCTTATTTTTATTGTACTTTTTTATTAACAATTCAGTTGTTCAAGATTGGAAAAGAAAATAAGTTAAGAGTTCCCAAAAGATTTAATATTCATTTTAGTTGCAGTAACGATTATATTTTAATTGATAGTATATGCATATTTGTATGCTAAATCATGTGGCTAGGAAAAGGGACGCGAGGTACGAACTTGATGTCTAAGCTGCAAATCTCCCCTTTACTCTCAGAAATAAAAATTAAATAATAAATAAAAACCATGACTTTTACAAAAACATTACCTTAACTTACATTTGATTTATTGAATATCATTACAATTGAATATCGCATGCATAAATAAAAATTCTGATATTGACTTAGGAATGGCTCAGGTCTCTTCTAAGTAAATTTTGTAATTTATTTTTATCAGATTAAAGTCAAGAAATTACTGATAATAAAGTAATATATATTTTTTTAATATAGTCGAAAATTTCGATCAGACACGCTTTAAAATAAATCCAAAATATCATTCAAATAGATCTACTCGTTTGTGTTGTTAACCTTATAATTCCCCTTTTTTGCGTCGGGGTTTAAAATTTAATATATACATATAAGCGACAAGAAGCTAAACATCAAGTTGAAATAGTGACTGAACTCAAATAGTTTTTATATGACTAAACATAAAAATGGCTTACTCTAAAGTAAGCAGTCATCACTCCTCAAAGGCATTTATAATTTCAGAGAATTCACTGACTTTGAATGAGGACTCTTTGCGAATTTGTGAAACTCATCTAATGAAGATGCGCGGTAAAAATGAACACAAAAACTGAATGTCTCTTCCGCGCCTTATATTCACAAAGTTACTAACATAGGATAGTTCTTACTTCTCCTAATGCAGCTCTGCTCAGTCCATTAACCCGGAGCATCAAGTACGAGACATTTACCGTTTCCTTTTACGCTTTCATAAGAAGTTTTATGGGATATGCAATAAATGAATAGTATTTTTGCCCTACAATACGGCGAAAATAGAGTGTAACGTTAAAAATAAGGTTTCCTAATGATATTATGTATCAAAATTTTGTCGTTTAATCGATTTTTTAGCGAAAAACAGGTTGATAAACATTTATAAGGTACTATTTGAATTTGTAATATTGCAGGAATCATTATATGATTTTAATATTGATTATTGATTACGCATCTTTTGCATATCTTTCGTTCTTATCATATCTTTCATCTTTCGTTTATCTTATATTTTAGATGATAATGATAAGTGATCGAATTATTTGTGTTTCATCGGTACTGTAGTGAAACCGTTACGATACCAATAGAAGGCGATATGACCTGAAACCGTAGTTTGACTACGGAGGCACCATTTCTAAATCTATTCCTACGTAATAACAGCTGCATGTAGCCGACCAAATAACTTCTATCCTACATGTAGATGATTATATACATGTATAATTATCTTCATGTAGTATGACTTACATACATACAAAGATATCAATGGACGGCAGTAATAACTTACTTCTCTTTATCTATCTATCTATGATCTACTTTGGGTCTCCTGTAATATTTTAAATTGGCTATAGAAGTTCATGAGAGAGAGTAACAATTATGAAATAAAATGGCGTCGGAGCCTGCAGTCAATACTAAAATAATATTAAAGATAGAACGGTGGTTCTACTCCGGTAGCACCACCGCCACTCCTATTTACGCCTTATAACAACAGTGTTATTTATGCAATGCTGTGTTCTTGTGAGAAGGGTGTGGTAAGGAAGATATGCTTTCACACTTAATCCTCCAGGGTAGCAACACTTGTGTGGCTAATCTTAGGTAAGACTCTGATCTTATCTGGGATTGATTACAGGTGCCTATGGGTGGCAGTGGCCACTTACCTGAGGTGGACTTCATGCTCGTTTGCTATTTCCATATTATATATACATAAAAATATATATATAATAATAACGCTTCAAACAATATAATAATAAATTGTAAACGTGGCTCTATAACGTCTAGATAACCAATTAATATACTTAATTATAACTTTGGTTACTTGGGATATTGCAAGATGAGCCTCGCAAATGTCTTTAATACCAGTTTGATGATACTTCTTAATTGATGAAGTTAAAGGGATCAAGTTACGTTTACTTCTGATGGCAACGATAATCGATCTTTGATTGATTGGTTTCAAAGCGTCATATTATCTTTATGAACCCTTATAAAGTCAAATCGTTAACCTTATACTACCTTCAAATATGTATTAAGATACACACAAATAAGTTCAGTACAATTCTACTAATAAAAAAACGCTTTCTACTCTTAAAGCCCCAGACTATGATTTTACTCCTATGTCGCGGGTAGCATAGACACATAAAGATATTATAACTCAACACAAATACACAAACACCTAAACCCAGAACATAATCTAAAATCATCATTCAGATGTCTGTCTGACCGGGGATCGATTCCGGGATGCGTGTCAGACCGGTACGTTGACCGCTCCGCCACAGGGATCGACAACAGTCGTCGTCGTCTATTCAAACATACTAGCGTATGGTTTGAATAGGTCGTTTATCATTCTTTTTTATTTGCACATTCGTTTTAAAAATGTCGTTAGTAAACAAAACACGTACATTTATTTCTGAGTTCGATCCTACATCAATCAATATCCATAGAACTGGGCCAACTGGTCCCTAAGCGCTACTCGACAATTTTAACTGCTGTGACCTTTTTGAATTGGAAAACAAAGGCATAGGGCATGGGTCAAATAATTTATTTCAAACCAAATTTGGCGAAAAGGCTAATTAGATTTTTAACCGCTTAATAGAATAGAGTTTTTAATAATCGGGCAGAATTAACATTGAATTTAATTGTCTTTTATAAGTCGTTTTGATAATTTGTGTGTGTCTATAGTAACTACAAAATAATATTTTTTTCATAGCATGTAACACTGCTAATAGAAGACAAATAAGCAATAACCCAAGAGCTACGACAAACTCCCTTACCTACCGAATGCTTTGTGGCCCTCGGGTAACTGATGATGATCGGGTGATGAGCGTAGTCACAGAAAACTATAAAAGTTTAACATTTTATTCTAGGCTTAAAATAGGAGGCATAAATTTATGTGACTTTCAAATCTCGAGATTATATTTTCACTCAGCGTAATGACAGGCTCAGCGTGGGCGCTTAATCCTTTGAACTGTGACAACCAAATCTGTTTTCTTCAACGCTTGAAATTGTATTACTACTTTCTTAATGTAAGTTTATTTTCTGTATTTACTCACATTGTTAATTAAATGAGCTGGAAATAATAACAAACGTTTTTGCGGAAATTATGCATATTATTATAATATGTTTGATACAATGAAAACAAAACTGCATATCGTGAGTACCCATTTCATATTAAAATGATTGAGCTGTGTTAAATACTAAAAAAAATATATGTACTCGTATTTATGCAAAAAAATATTCTATAATTAATTTACAATTATAAAAAAATAAGCCCTAAAATTAAATGCAGTCTCCAATCTGTGAGGCGGTAAAATACACTAATTTGCAATAACTAACTGTTATAAAGTTAAACTTTTAAATCTCACGATTAAAATTTCGCTCAGCATAATGATCGCTGAGTGTCGCGAGCTGTGTCCATCTAGTTCAATCCTTTCAAATGTATTAACCAAATCTGATGTATCCAGCGCTTCATATTGCATAAATGCTTTATTATATTTTTATTAAAAAAGAAATGCCTTGGAATGGAGCTGAAGTTCCTCTATCCCTTATCTTTTAAGAGACACACGGGAACACCGTACTTGCCTGTATCTACAAGAATGTGGCAATGAGCTCTCTCTAGCCCACTGCGCAACGCCTAGACTTCTTGTAAGAAGGTTGGAGTAGGCCATAGAAGATTCTTCTCCAACGCCTTACAAAAACAACTCCAGATAACATTAGACTCCTGTCTGAGGTTTGTCTATCGGACACTGGTACTTTACTACCCCTGAGGACTTAAAGAACACCTTGGATAAGTACGTCATCATCATTATAACTAAAACTCAACTGCGTTGAATTCTGTTGATATAAGACATAAAACGTTGCGGTTTTGCTTCTGGAGTCGAACCACGAACGCTTCAAACTTTCAAATATTACAGAAAATCAGCCCAAGATTTATATGCAGTCATCCAGCTCGGGAGGCTGTTATTTATACTGCTCTGCAATCACTGACTGTCATGAAGTAAAACTTTAGAATCTCGCGATTAAAATTTCACTCAGCGTAATGACAGTCTGAGCCGCGCGGGCGTTTAATCCTTTGAGCTGTGTCAACCAGATTTGTTCTCGCTAGCTCGCTTCGGGTAGTATAGCTGGCAATTATTTATTTTTTAAGGAACAGGTAGTTAGCTTAAAGGATTCCTGTTTTTGAATTTTAGAGTTATAACGTGTATCTATTTATTTTGAAAAGTAGGTACACTAGAATGAAAACATCGTTTATCATTTTATTGTTGTTTAACTGAAGGAGCTAACTATTTCTCTTTTGATTCGATCATAAATCGGAGCTTGTATAAAGAAATGTCATTCAAAAATGTTGATAAATTATAAAGTGTGTTACCTCTTGTCAAGTGATGGGAGGCAACGTATAGACAATGACTCTTCCCTTCTCATCTTAAGTAGATCAACCGGTGAGCCCTCGCTTATGTTTTGTGTTTGCTTGAAACGAGCTCAAATATTTATTTTTATTCTATTTTATACAT
>MOOZ01001046.1:266354-285337 GCA_002930495.1 Cecropterus lyciades
AATAATTTTTCAAATCGGACCAGTAGTTCCTGAGATTAGCGCGTTCAAACAAACAAAAAAACTCTTCAGCTTTATATATTAGTATAGAAGTATAGATAAGGCAACCATCCATTCCGAAACAGAGGTTTTCGCTATTTGGCGTCAATCCAACTGGATCTTTCTTCTTCAAAAGTATTTTCATCTTAGCTATATTATCAGCTCACGTGAACAGTGATAACATTTGCATTAAATTTCTATTATTACTTATTTTCAGACCACAAAACTTTTTCCTTCAAATTTATGCGATTTACGACACGCGAAAGTTTTATTTTTATTATATATATATACGGATTTTTAAAACTTTTATGATATTGGGATTTTGTAATTCTACGAGTAAAATCTTCAAGTCACGAATGAAGTAGACCATTTAAAATTCTTATCGCGACTACGGCGTCTTTATACTCATCCCCCTCTTTCCAGCCTAATTAATTTTGCACCCTTTACTTTAACTTTAACAAAGACATACTTTCCCTTCTGATTATTCTGATATAAATTAAATTAGACGTTATATTAAATTTAGTCTCCGTGAGCCTTATTTAATGTTATAGAAACGGTACAAACACGTATAATAATGTAATCAATTATAACTAGGCACATCCTGGTTATAAAATTATAACATTGAAATGCCTTTATTAGTTATTTTTTTTAAGTACACACGCTTTCTACACTCACATGGCACCCACGATACAGGAGAAAATCCTAGTGTGGGGCTATACACTAGGATTTTCTCCTGTATCGTGGGTGCCATGGACACACAAAGACGAATACACAAACACCCAGACCAAGAACAGAAACCTAAACTCATCATTCAGATTTCTGTCTGGCCGGGGATCGAACCCGGGACCCACTGCGTGTCAGACCGGTATGGTGTCCGCTCCGCTACGCGGGTCGTCAAAGTAGTCAAAGTAGTAAACAAGTATACATCATACAGATGATAAATAATAATCACTGCCGCCCATACACATCATTTTAATTATTCAAACTTAGCATTGGAGAAATATCTTAGGTCGACTACAGATGTATTGCTACATAAAGGACTAAGTTAGAGATATTGAAGTACCTTGTGCCTACTAATTGTCTTTCTGTATCGAACTATAAATAGAACAAGGTAATGTTTAATAGTGCTATATGTAAGAGTAGTTAAAATAATCTGGAGAAAAACAATGTTGTCTCGCATATCTTAAGTTTTCATGCCAGGAAAGTGATAATGTACATCAGTTAGCGGCTCAGTCCACTCGCGATCTAGTGAACGTTTAATTAAATTCTACATCTGCTCATATTACAACTTTTCAAGGAAAGCCTTATAAAAATAGTCTAAAAACTTTAACTCCTACAGTACCCGTATATATATATATATAACTGACATTAATATATAATATTTTTACTTCAAAATTAAGCATTATTTTGATGTTTAATTGTACCATATTTTGAGTGTTAAAATAACAGACAGACTAGATATTCACAAATATCATTAACATATCTCATAGTATCAAAAGAAGCATCCTAAGTAACCCGGCACATATTCATTACAATACGAATATAATATTCAGTCTAGAATTTCCAAATGAAGGTAAAAGCTGAAATTCACTCTTAAACCTAATTCATGATAACGAATGTGCGTGAGCAATTAGCGGGCGAACAAAAGCCGTCATATCCTCGTATCTCGCTGTCATATGTAAGGGAAGACATGTGGTTGTAATTGTGAGTAATTTCCACTGTGTTCCATGCTAACATCGTTCCGGTAATTACGTGTAAGGTTTGATAATAGACCGGAATACTGGATGGAAATGGATAATTTAATGCTTGTGTAACTCCGACATTAACGGAATGAGTTTAAGATAATATATGATATACTTATGAGGGAATAGGTTTTAATTAGATTAAGTATATATGCATACTTAAATTCGCTGTAGAGCAGTGATAGCCTAATAGTTGAACCTCGGCCTCTCAACCAAAGTTCCGAGGTTCGGATCCCAGGCACGCACCACTGATTTTTCTAGAATTATTTGCGTATTAGAAATGAATTATGACTGCTTTACGGTGAAGGAAAACATCGTGAGGAAACCTTCACACCTGAATTCTTTTAAAACAGAGTTCTCAAAGGTGTGTGAAGTCTATCAATTCACACTTGGCCAGAGCGGTGGACTATGGCCTAAAGCTCCCTCACTCAGAGAGAAGACCAGTACCCAGCAGTGAGATAATAATGCGTTGACAATGACATACTTTAAGCGACGGTGGTGATTCCGGAGTCGAACCCGGCAGATTACTGGTACACACAATCGTGAGCTGTAACAGTCCAATGGTGTCATTTTGTTTTGTCTCATCCCTGCAAACTTTCCTATAATTATGTTTTCTAAATTTAGCCATGATTGTAGTACAAATTATAGAGAAAAAAATTACTGTACATAATTAAAAAGGTTCTAAAAAATCTATTCACTGTGACTTAATAACATTGATAATATAATAATAATTTAAATCACAGGAGACTAGTTTCATTAATAATGAGATCAACAAAATGAAATAAACAATTATGATCAAAGGTAACAACATCAATACACCTTCGCATTGTGTTAATCCTTCAGAACATGTTACGATTCCTTGTATGCTTGTAACATGAAGATCATTTAACAAGACACTTGAACAAGTTCCGCCGTGCCGTCGCGAACTTCCCTATAATAAATATGTTCGCTGGCATTAGCCGTATGTTATCGTGGTAACATAATTGAAAAAGTTCTGACAAGGGTTAACTGGTCGCGCCAAACACTCATGCTTGTCTCGTGTCGTAAATTACTGTATTTTATCACGTTTAATGTACAAACTTGAACGTATTTGTCGTTTATAATCGTAATTATGGTAGTTTGGCTGGTTTCAGTCATAACTATCAAAAGTTGGATACGTTAAAGCAGAACTCCTCACGATTTAATTATAGTACTACTGTCGTTCATATTTCTACTTAATTAAATGCGATGTATAGCACCAACGTTCTTGTAACTCACGAAAAAGCGTTGATTCGAATAAGAGACGATGATACATATTGCTACACGTGTCGTGTGGTGTCGGTGGTCTTGAATCTCCATTTAACGGGAAGGACGGGACTGGTGTTCCAGTCCCGTTTTTCTCGTATGAGGCTAAAGCACGAAATTCAGGAGATAGGCAGCAGCGTCTTCTAGTGTAACATTAACATTTACTGCAGTCACTGCATGCCAAATCCGGTAAATAACAGCAAAAACCCCCATTAGGAGAAGTCTACGTCCAGCAGTGGGGCTCAAAATGTCCACGGATGGATGTAATAGGTAATATTCGGGGGCATTATGTACCTAATAAATATTTGTTGAAGCCCGTTTTATATAATAGAAATAGCAAACGTGCATACGTGACACGTTATGTCAAGTGGTTACTACCATTCATGAACAGCTGTGCACCAAAAATAGGACAGTATTTCTATTGAGTGTCGTTTACAGATGCTTCCATCATTGACAACGAAGGAATGCCTCTACTGAGTAATAATTTTACCGTAGCTTTTTCTAGTATTAAAAATAACGTGGAACCTTAAGTATAAATTGACTTATTTAAGTATCGTCGAGTTTCGTTTCACTTAAGCCACTATTTTTTCTAATTTATTAGTTGTACAGTTTCTTGTACAATATGTAATGTACTAGAAACGTATGTAAAATATGTATGTTATACAAAATTGCAAGTATCGTCCTTCAGACGAATAGGAAGAATAAGTGTTGTAGTAATTCTCGATAGTATTTTAAAAGGTAACTGATTTCGGTTGAAAGTTGTCCAATATTTATCAGTTGACTACCATAGCCCACGTGGTTAAGTGTTCACCATTCTTTTCTGTACATTAATTGGTATGAAATATTCAATCAATCAATCACCCGCTACTCTAAATACAAGGTACTCTAATATATGTATACAATAATTTCAAAGTTAGATTTATGTTTTGGGTCTTCATCAGAATTGCTTTAGGGACTATAACTTAGAGTGTGGTGTCACTACCAAACCACATAAAGCTCTACTACCTTAAATGACATAAGCCTGCAGCCAATCAATACATGTATTGTGTGTAACTGTGAATAACAATTATTATGGGCAGCGCATTGCGGCGCGGTGTCGGTCATCAAAGTGGCGTGGCGCTGTATCGCTTATTGCATCTCGCGTTGATGAATACGAGCGATAAACTGGACCGCTTTGTGGATTATGTTATAAATTCTATCGTCGCATTTATAACAATATATTATGAAATTTTATGAATTGTAATATTGTTTAATATGAAGCTTTTTAGACTTAAAATGTTCCAATGTAAAACTTTTGAATCGAATCATCAAAACTCGCTCCTTTTACTTGTGGTTCATATGACAATTAATGCCAGTTATTACCTGATGGGCTAAATGCTTTATTGCCACGCCACAATTATAGCAGAAAATTATACTATCCTGTATTTTCTATAAAAATTGGTGTACAGAGAAAAATAGTAAATAGTCACTGCCTACCATGGACACCTGTAACCAACTCCACAATGATTCTACTACGGATGAATTGCCTCTAGTAATGTTTAAGATGGTCTCCTAGAACTTAAGCCAGCCTGCCGGCTGGCTGCACCTTATAAATGAACTGCTTCACGGTATAAATACGTGCAACGGTGACAACTCTTCGGTCAATCAATACTGGTTCTACCTCCTTGCAGTTATAATTATGTTATATGCATATACGAAGGTTTGTGTTGTGTGTATGGTATTTAATATGACAGACCAACCAACCAACGTTCTAACTTACCATAATTTATAAATATAATTTATAAAAATTACAAAAACCTAGGTAAGAGTTCAATCATATTGAAAATTATGTCGTGATCGGCAGTGATCATGAGTTCACCATGGTGGTAGTGACCACGAGATAAAGTGATCATCCACTCATGGTAATTAATTTAAATATGCTGTTGTAATTAATTACATGCTAGTTTATACATTTTCGTTATCATTCTCATGAGAAGATTTCAATTTAGACACCTTTACATCTGATACAGTAATGCGGGTACGACCCACTTTGGGATGTGATAGGAAAACGCTGAGTTTGAACGAAGGATTTCACCTTTTAACTTCTGACAGGAGCCGGGATAGCCACACGGAAAATGCTTATTCGGAAATTTTCAATCCCGGGAAGTAATCGTGTTACTATCCTTTTTTATTCTTTGCCCCTTTGTTACATATTTTTCAGATACCTATGTACTTTTCTATTATGTAAACGATAGGATTCAAGGGGCACGCAAGCGAGTGGTTAACCGTACGGGCATAAACACGCGTGATAGGTAAAATTCCTAATTGATCACTAAGTACAGTAGTATTATACTCAAACTTAAATAGGATTAATGTCCTAGATGACGAGAGGTCTGGAAGAGCATTCGTGCTCTCCCGGGCTGTTCCCTACATCGGAGACCAAAGGACTTCAAAAGGGTTCCGTTGGGGATCTAGGAATCCTTTACGTAGCTCCGACGAAAGCCATCGATGATATTTTAATCGATACAAATCCCACATAACCCAGTGTCTCTTACAAGGCATTGCAGTGCCTTTTACACTTACCAAATGTGAACAAAGTAGCTTTAAATACTATAATGTGCAATACTATTATTATTAATGAAAAATATATATGGAGTTAGTTCCGTCAAAGACCCATCTTAAGTTATTAATCTTCTTAAGCCGGGTACGCCATCAATTCGTATCTTCATCAATTTTCATTAGAGTGAAGCGCTCAACATGTTTTTGGCTTTCTCCCACTTGGATAGGTCCAAGGCATTTGTCTAACTCTAGTGCTAGTTTTATTTTTTTTGTCATAGTAACAATTTGAAATTATTTTTCAATACATAAATATCAATAATATAATAATAACTTTAATGAATTTTGTGCAAAATTTCATATAATTATAAGCCTTAAAAGTCCCCGTGGATATTAACATAACAAGTAATGACCGAACAAAAACAGTTATCATTTAATGCTCGTACAGCCATTTCGACTTGTTATTACGCCATATTACTACATTCCGATTACTCTTAATCTATTATTTAATTAAACGTAACAGCAATATAAAATCATAATCATAAGCGGATTAACAAGGATCATTTAAACTCGGCGGATATAGCTTCATTGTGCGTACAATGATGTAAATTACTTCAACAAATTGAATGACTCTTTCAATGAATCAGTCAATGATACAAATATTTATTACTAGGTTATTCATGTTCACGCTTCGTTATATCTATCACGGTAATAAGTATCATATATATTAATCTAGGTCATAAATTATGTGTGCATAATTTCAGCGAAATCCGACCAGTATTTTTGCGTGTAAGAGACACAAACACCCTTACATCCTTACAAACTTTCGTATTTATAATATTAGTAACATTAGAAGAGAAATTGTTTCTATTTATTACCAGTGCAAGATAAGGTTATTCATGGTTGCCGTGTCTATTTGTGATAACATATATTTTTATAATATAGAAGTACAGAAAGAGCACCAGACAGTGAGTGGCTATTGCGGCCCACCGCTTGCTAGGCATCATTTAGGTATCCATCAAAAATAAGAATAGAGATCTTTATAAACCCGAGGTTGACTACAGACGCAATCAATTATTTACCACTTGCTTTAATCCAACAAACAAACATCGCGAGTACGAATATACCGGGGAAATTTAATAAAAAGCCTTAAAAGTATGCTAAGCTTGCCAATCTGCACTTTGCAATTGCGTAGAACCTCGATTAGACACGGTTTTACAAATCACGGGATTTACAAGCGCAAAATTCTGATATTCCTGCCCAACACACTTGCGGACAATACGGAACGCAATCTAGTGTAACGTGAAGAATTAGGCCATAGTCCACATTATGGCGTACTCATTCTTCTCGCTTAATCCTTCCATTCCGGGAAAAACCCATGCCCAGCAGAGAAAGAACGATGAGTTGATGTTGATTTATATAAACTGCCTTTTTAGGTACTGCATTACTAGCTTGACTATTTATATACTCAGTATTCCGAAGTGCACATATCCCTGCATCTACTACAGATCACTATTGTCATCGATCTACAAAGTTAAACTACAGATACGGATTCTAGTTGAATGAGTGACCGCTATTGGCTAAAGTTTCATACGCGCTACCATATTTCTGAGAACATGATAAAGCGTCGGTTACAATTGGAAGTTACGGTCCATAAAATTAATATGAACTAGTGAACTACTGGATCTACCTGGAAGTTAACAATTAACTGTAATCCGAAGACCACGAAACACTCAATTAAATCGTAGTGCGCTACAAACGTCAGTGATAAGTGTTAAAACGTATGACGACCCGCGTGGCGTTTACCATACCGGTCTGACACGCAGCGGGCCTCGGGTTCGATCCCCGTCCAGACAGATATCTGAATGATGAATTTAGATTTCCGTTTCTAAGTCTGGATGATTATGTATCCATGGCATCCACGACACAGGAGATAATCCTACTGTGGGACTATGAGTGTAGAAAGCATTTACGTTTATAACGAATGTATGTTCGCGAACCCTTAGTACAAGATTATTACGTTTCGTTAAAATTGTCACCGTTTACGCCCAAATTGTATTAGTAACTATGGGCGTAAACGTAAACGGTGAAACCTACTGAGGAAAGGATTTTACAAGGCCACGAAATTAGGGAAATTTGAAAAAAATCACTCAATGCCGACACGCTTGCAGTGCTAAGTAAATTTTTGTAGCTGTTCAAGAAAACCGCAATCATTAAATAAAAACAGCACGTATGCATGCCATAATTAACTATTTATATTACCTTCTAAGACAAACTTTGCTTTTTGTATGCATCCTTTGCGATATCGTAAATACTTTTACTACTCCAACTACGTCCAAAGCGCTTTGACTTTGTATCCAGCAAATTGCTTTTAATTCGTAGATTTATTTTTAATCTGTTTCTCTGGGAATAGAAATTAAAAGTATTTTTTATAGCATTTATTGGATTATTTCGTAACTTGAAGCCTATTTGTACTGATAGATGCACTAAAAATAGACACTACTAAAAACGATTAATTTCGTTTTAATGTTTATCTTTGACTTTCTTAAATTCAACAAACAAAGTCGCAATTTCAAGTTTTCTTCTAGAATGCGAGCAATTAAAATTGTTAAGATTTATTTATACATTCTGATTATTCTATATTATTATATTACGAGTAGTAATATTTATAGTCATGCACTGAACAGACAAGACTCTTCTCTTATCTGGCGTTGATTACAGATTGCTATGAGCGGCAGTAACCACTTACCATCAGGTGGACTGCATATATCGTACACTGTTTAAATATGATAAATAAAAAAAAAATTCATTGCTTATAATCAGATTTTAAATTTAAACTAATAAGCTTCTTATATTATTTTAAAAACTCACCAAGTCTTACGTAGGAAAGGCAAAAATATATTAAGGTTTATTCCAATTGGATATTCAAGCTTATTAGGAAGTTGATGTTCTGACCTCTCCCAGTTGTGAGGAAAAAACACGTATCCAGTGGTGAAACACAAAAAGGGTTTCAGCCAATAGTGAGTCGTAGACTGCGATTACATCTAAGCAGGCTGTCGCGAGCAGTGAGAGCCTAATGGTTGAAACTCGACCTCTCAATCGAGGGTACTGAGGTTTGAATCCCAGGATTTTTCTAAAATTATGTGCGTATTAGAAATTATCATTGCTTAACGGTGAAGGAAAAATCATGAGGAAACCTGCACCTGAGAGTTCTCTAAAAAAAGGAGTTCTCAAAAGGGTCTACAAATTGGCATTTGGAAAGCGCGGTGGACTATGACATAAAACTCTCACATTTGCGGGAGACCCGTGCCCATCATTGGGACAAAATGGGGTGACGCAACGCAAGGCTGTCACACTTGTATTCATTGTTTCCAATATACCAACAACCAACTTCAAGTAGACGTCATCAACCACGAATCAAACAAAACATCCTTCTTGAAATAGTCACGAAAAAACACGTACAAAATATTCACATTGTTCGGAGCCTGTGTAACAATCAACAACATAAAAATTCCAATTCCAGAATTTACCAGAGAAGAAAATACAGTACACGGACTGAAGAAGCTCGCAATCTGCACTTGGTTTTGACTACGGTTTTATTCATCGAGCGATCGGCGTCATAAACAATCTCCGATACCAATACCAATACCGATTCTCAGGGGATTGGAATGAAAACAGCCCGATGTGGGCTGCAAGAACTTGTTTGCCTGGGCTGATTAGATTTTTGATTGCTCTTTTTAAGGAACACAAATGCTGGTTGGAAGTGCTCTGTATTGGATTGGTTGTTTTAGTATTGAAGCAAATATCAAATTATTGCCGTGTGGTCACTACATCTCTCGAAAATCTGAAACAGGACTCATCCTGGAGCTTCGTTGCAATATGTTACCACTGAAGACAAAATTAGAATGTTATATATCGTATTTATCCGATCTATTGCGTTAGTACGAGTTTATTTCTTTTCCTAAAGAACTATCATTGTTTACGTTTTTCGCATTCTTCACCGAACGTTGCACCTTAAATGCATGATCTAAAATAGATACATAAATGTGCAATATGCATTACAATGTGTGAGCAGAAACGTAAGTAATCATCGTTTTGGGTATACACATAGAGAGTATAGACACATACTAAGCGTACAGATTGTACAGATTTTGCTAATAGTCATAAGTTAAACTTTATCTTGAATTATTTTGAAAACGTATAACTTAGTTTAGTCTTTAAATTGTCAATTTTTGTATTAAAATCATCAACGTAAATCTTCTTTTCACATTTATAGATATTCAAAACAATAATTAAATAGATTTTTATGTTTTATTTATTAAAAAGATATATTATGGACTGTACAAGATTATGTCAAAATATTAATATTACCTATAATTTATATAAAATTCAATGTACTTGTTTTTTAACATTATTTTCATTGTTTCAGTCATTGTCATTGTTAATTTCCTACGTTTATATATATATATATATATTGGTATACGCAGGCCACTGTAACTTTTTCCCCTACCGTAAAGTGTTCAACGCGGCTAAAGAAGTTTTCACTTCAAAAATCAGAAACTACCCAACCTTCTTACTTTGCTACCGCCGCAGTTTAACAAAGCTATATCTATGCCCATGCTGTATATTCTCTCCATAATTACATATTCTTGTAGACAAAGTGTAAAGTCTTTGAAGGAGGTACAGACGACGTAAAAGGAAGATCAAATTTTAATTACATGCCGCCACATTGTACATGGTGATTAGATAATAAGAATACAAGGAAAACCCAAGATTAAATGAAACCATCACATACATTAAATTAAAGTGATTCATTAATTTTTAATTAAAGTCCAAATATTTTCCTAAAAAGCATCAATTGATCTTTATCAAAATGATTAATTTCAATCAAAACAGACAAGTTCAAGCTGAAAAATATAAGTGAGTAGTCGACTCAGAATGAAGTAATAGTCGGCTCAGGCCATATTCCGCAATGCTGACCTAGATAAAAATGAAAATAAAAAAAAATGAAAATGAAAAAATATTATATTCATCTACAATTTGGATACAAACAAACAGTGGTTGAGGCCCCCCTTTGAGCGTTTATTTGCTCATGTTGGGAGACCCCGCTCATCCATATCATTAGGGTACAATTATTGTAGACATTCATTTTGATTAAATATATTTTTTCTTACAGTTATACAATTATAGTGAGGATGTGTACATATGTATGCATGTGTGTGTGTATGTGTGTGTGTATGTGTGTGTGTGTGTGTGTGAGAGAGAGAGGGAGAGAGTGAGTGTGATGTCTGTTTCATATGTATTTTATAAGTTTTTCTGTATCCTTATAGGTTAGTGGTAACAACCATTCTGTAACAGAATTTGTATATTCAAAATATGTTAATTTAAATATATTGAGGCTTTTGTTTATTTCGTTATATATATTCGCAGATAGTGTTGAGTACGACGATAAGACGACTTTAAACACAATTGTATATATAAGGATTTTATTTAGGTAAATTTCAGTAAATATTTTATGGTCATTATAGCAAGTATTTAAAACGTACATCACATTACCTGGGAATTGGAACCCTAGACCCTCGGCGCAGAAAATCATACTAGCGCCAAAGTATACCAAAAGTTGTGATCATGAATACACCAATTTATTTATAAATACTCGTACAAATAAATCCTCATATTTTCTTGAGGAGAACTAGAAGTCGAAGTACCTCATTAAATGTTCGGAATAAAAGTTAAGATTTTATAAAAGCTCCTTCAATTTGATTGGACCTTTAAGTGAATACTAGAATATAGAGTTTATTTGTCTCATCATAAGTTTCTTCACAAATATGAAATTAATATTACATTTTCAGAATTAAATTCTCAATATATTTATACCAAAAACGAAATAAATTAATATGATTATGCGACTCCAAGGACTAACTTCTTTGTAAACTTTTATTAAATAACATATACTACTTAAATTATACCTATATTTGAAATATTTCGTATTATATTTGGAGTTAATTTTACTGAATCTAAAACGCTACTAATTTATTGGTTTTTATTGAATAGTAAATGACGGTATCCTAAATGAAGCTAAATTACTTAACACTAAGTATTCCTGCTGCTTACGCGCGTAATCTGTGCGTACGCTTTGAAATACACACAATTCAAACCTAAAGTCATATTTGCTTAGGTCGAATGGTTTTATGGTTTCAGCGTTTGTAGTTTAGACTTTGAAGCAATCCATAAAAGGTCTGTTGCCTTTTATATATACATATGTGTATAAAGCCCTCTCATCTTGAGAGGACATTCGTCCCAGCCGTGGGACAGTGATGGGTTGACGATGATGTGTATAATATGTGGATATATGGGTATTATTAATTCGATTGTTCACTCTACCATACTACAATATATCGTATAGTACATGACTATTACCCTCATTATTTACTATAAAGATGTAACTAAAGCACTAATATTATAAATACGAGGAACTAAAACGACGAAACGACGAAACGACGAGGAGAACGACGAAATAAGTTTTATGAGGGTGTATGTGTGTTTCACACTATTTCACGCAAAACTACTGGTCAGATTATTCTGAAATTGGCGCACAGATAGTTTATGATCTAGATCAACATATGAGATACTCATTACCTTTATAGACGTGACCGAAGCGGGGGGAGCGGTAATACGCTAGTTTAAATAAAATGGTTAAACTTTTAGCACGTATTAAATTATGGCTAATTTCCTCTACATGAGGATTTCTTAAAGTGGGGTCCACGGACCCCCGGGGGTCCGTAACGTGTGTGTCAGGGATACGCGGTTGCTTCGTTAAACCTTAACTTAGTTTTTAAAAAAATATTTAACCAAGAAACAGTGTCGAGCGATGGGCTAGCGAGTTCAATTGTAGTTAAAACAAAAAATCGCAATCGATTTAACGTCGCAGATGTCATAGGGCTTGGCTTGTGCAAGACTATCCCACAACTTGACATTTTAATTGAAGCCAAACAGCAGCATCCTCCTCATTAACTTACAAATGACAATATTTAATTAATTTTAAACTAGCAAAAAGAGTGATTGTATATTAAAATGCACATAACATAAATAAGGCTTGTTTTATTTTCCTAAAATATTCTTTCACAGGGGTCCGTGGAGCTTTTAAATTCTTGAAAGGGGTCCGTGACCACAAACAGTTTAAGAAACCTTGCATTACGTTAAAAACTGGTAAAAGTGGCAAGAGTAAATTGTGAGAGGTAACAATATAAGGTAAGAAGACTTCATTAAAGTTACATGTATACTTAATGTTATTATGGGCGACTTATCTTATTTGAGAAACTATATCATAGAGGTGTGAAAGATTAACTCTAAGAACACTTCGTACCATTTGACATTGTGCTCAAGGAGACAAAATCAGCTGCCTTTAAATGAAATCAAACATAACAAAATTATTTCCACCCATTACATTTCCACTTTTTCTGTCTAAATTGTGTAATCAAATCAAACAAAACTTGATATATTCAATTGAAAATTTTAACATTCTGTTTATGTCAATAATAAAAAATATCTTTCAAACACTAATTACGACGTGTCATTGATGACTACTTAACTTTCTTCATTTAAAAAATGTCATTAACTGTTTGATATACCGTTCCTAATTTGATGTCGTAATAAAATAACAAACTTGCAAACTTACTTGTAACGCGCTATAAAATTCCAGAACATGTCTCAACTTTCACTAATTATAATATCACTCACACAACAACGCACTATTCCCAATAATTCCGTCAACACTTCTCGATCAGTTGCAGTTATCGTCATATAATACGGAACGCGAGACGCGTGTCAGCCTCCGCGCGATCGAGAGACATCTAAAAAATCAGAGTCCTGTAAGCTTATTGCCATACCGTTTCGTGTTAAAGCTTCTCTCCTTACTGCTCACGATTTTCAACCGTTTGTTTTTGGAACGGAAAGTCCAAGCCAAGTTGTGTAGTTGCGACCTTTCGTTCCGAGACACATAGATAGGGGAAGAAACACAGATGCTGCGCGCATGCGATTTAGCGGTCACGCACACAGGCATACTCCGTTTGTTTGTTTGTGTAAATGAATGGGACATTACATTGTTAGATTCGGTGCCGGTCAGTATTGTAGGAAATAAGTGCTCGCTCAAATCTTCCCTGGAGGAAAATCCCGACGTTTCTTGTACAAAACTGTTGGGCTGTCGGTGCCAGATTTTTAATGCTGCTATTTCCCTTTACACAATTGAACTCGATTTTTTCTACTTTGCGACACTCATTCAAAATGTTGAATTTATAAACGTAGAGATGGTCTTTTAAATGAAGGCATTTATATATTATAATAAAACACTACATAACCGTCTAAATGGGGTGGGGGGTGGTCATATACCTAAAAATGTTTATTCCGCAACGTGCAGGTATGACATGGGTGATGTTGTGGTCATAAGGCACCTAAATATCACGTAACGACGCTATTAAAATAATGCGTTTTTCTTAAAGAAAATAGCCGCACATTCCATCTCTAAAGTCTGAAATAAAGTTCCGAGTATTGAAGCAATTTTCTTGCATTTTTTCATGAAAAGATTTCTCTACGAGTAAGCGAATTACAATTTAGTTGGAAGAAAGCATTCAAAGAAGATGCAACTTTGATAACTTGGCTCGTTACCTGCTGTAACTGAAATGATTCGCGTGTGACTTATTAAATATTATTTACATTCAAATTTACCGATTTTGTATATGTTTACAAGGTGTTACAATGAATATGGTATGAAGTGGGGAGTGCCATATGTATCTCTAGCGTGAAACATTTTTTGCGCGTCGGTGGTCTGTAGAAGAGTGTGGTTACCAGCAGACTTTTATGTGAGGAGACAATTTTAATCAATAACTTTGTGGTGACCCTTCAGAGCCTTCAGCTTTAACCATTAAACCCCACAGAGCAACCCAAATTGGTATTTTATAGTTTATAAAAATTGAAATAAAGATGAAGTCGCGGGTATTCGCTAGTAATTAAATATTTTAATCTACTCGAAACTCTTACAAGATTTTTTTTTTTATTTTATCGAAAACACAGCTCCCTAGTGCCATCGTGATAAGTCTCTTTCCTAGATACTTGACTTGACTTGGAAAAATACTATTTAAAAGTTTACTTCGCAGTGGTGATCGTAAATTATACAAATTTACATTTACTTCTTGAAAAATTTTTCCTTTCGAACATTCTTATATTCAATTTTATTTTCATTAGATTTTTTACTAATATTCTTTGTATGTATTTTTTTTGTTAAATTTCCACTTTCCAGCATATGAATTTTATTGTTATAATTAATTAAAAAAATAACTATGTGAATAAGATACTTAATTAGTTTCCAAATATATCATACACGTTTATTATCACATACGATGTAATTGCTCTAATTTAATTACTGCTCGACGTTTAGACGTAATAATCGAGTGTCTTCACAATTGGTACACGTTATAATAAGTGTTATGCTGAAGTCATTTGTAAAAATAATTTATTTACGCTACTATACACTAATACTGTAGTACTGAACATAATTATATGTTTCTACACTGTTATCCTTAATACAACAACTAAAGCACGATACCAATATTTTAAGTTCAAATAACATTTAACTACCATAATAACGATATCAGTTTACTACGTTTGTAAGTACCGAAATGATGGGAATATTAATAAACACAAGAGTATCTAATGACATCAGTGAGTGAAAATACAATATTTAGTATTCTCAAATCTAATCGCGAGTGTTCTTCATTCACCCGTTTTCAAGCATTATTCATTATACAGATAATTTCAATCATACTTTGTCTTCAAACTTCATTTCAATGCTGGTCAAATTTACATAATTTAAATATTGTTTTGAAGATAAATATTAATTACCTGTTATTCGCAATTATAAAGATGTTTTTTACGTTACACGTTGGAAAAACAATCTAATATATTTTCACGAACACCCCAAAATAAATATATTCAATAAATTCAATTGTATAGTTATGTTTTCTTAAATTATTATTTAATATATATAGTTATGTTTAGAGTAGATACGCACAAATAATTTATCTAAATATTTATAATCATAAAATATTTATTCTATATGAGAATAAATATTTTAGGAGACAACGTAGCGTAATCACAATCATCGTTAAATTTATTATTCATCTATAAAATAGAATTATTGTATTTTATTAAAAAAACCGATAAACTACACAGTTCGCGCGGTCATATTTCGTACTATAGTATCACGGTAGAATATTTATACTGATTACATATTCGATTGTTTGTTTGTAGGTATTGAGGTATCGTGATTGGAGAGAATGGTTCGACAAACAGTATACGCATACGATTTGCAAATATGAATAACAATTGGAAAACGCCTAGTCATTTCGTGCAAGTACCAACTGTTATCGCCCCAACTTGGAATACTCAATCATCGGGTACTAGAAATGTTTATAATGGTAACACCGCGTGGTATTACCATTCATCAGTTATGTCTAAACACCATTACCTCAGAGTAATAAATAAGTTTAGAGCGAGCTTAATCGGGAACGAACACTACGCACATTTCAGATATCATTATGTGTGGAGTTAAACGAATAGTCAGAATTTATGATCAACTTAAATGAATTATCTGTAGCTCATTTTATTGTTTTAATTTTATACATATTATTTGCAAAATGTGTTGAGAAAACTAGTAATATTGAACATTTGGCAGTTACACTTCAAAGAACATCAACACCATGCATAAGGGACATTCGGATACAATTAAATACAAGTATGTACTAGTTACTTTTGTTTCGATACAAAGTACTTTTAGCATCGATATAAATTTTGCGATACATACTACTATCGAAACGAAAGTAGTTGGTATCAAATTGAATCAAACTGTACAAATATTATTTAACAATTTTTGATTACTGAACCCACCTTTCTTGTTGAAAAAGTCAGAGTAAGGAGGGGGATGTAATTAAATTAATATTTCCCTGCATGTATAAATTTGCCCTAAAACATTTGATTGTTGTGGCAACATCAGTTCAAAGTGAGTATTTTTCCAAAGCTGGTGCAACAATGTCACAAACAAGGAACATACATTTTCTCGTAATTAAAAAAAAATCTGTGGCTATTATTTTGGAACTTGTTAAAAATTTATCATTGCCAAAATTTCATTGTCATTTTTTTCTCTTTTTATATTAGTGCCATGAACATAAAAATAGAATGTATCGATATGAGTAAGTATCGATACTTTAAGGGTACTCATAATAGCAGTATCGAAAAACAATTTAAATATTACTTAAATGAGTAAGTATCGATACTTTATGGGTATCGGAACGTCTCTAACCTTGTCTACTATTCCTAACAAGATGTTAGTGGCATAGACGCACTCTATGTTAATTATTGCTCTGCAACTTCTATCGGTAATCATTTGTTTGGATTACAAATTTATTGCCCAGCGTTGTTTGGTTTGGCTCCTTTTTTACATCCGTCAAACTTGATTGAAGGTTGAAATTTAAGGGCGATTAACATTATTGATGGTGCTGTGATAACACAGTACAATGAATTTTGATCTACCAATCTGAAGCCTCTATTTAGAATCTAAAGATTCTGAATCTTCATATAAATAGAACACAAAAAGCTTAGTTTTTATTTGGTAGCTATTATAAGTTGTCTTAATTTTTGTCGTTATCTTTATGAATGAATGCCATGTTTTATGAGTTTAATATGGTCAATTTCAATAAACGACAAGTACGAGTTGGACTTGCCCATCAAGGGTTCCATACAAACCTGTACGTATATTAATAAACGCTTTCTACACTCATAGCCCCACGGTAGGATTTTCTCCTGTGTCGTGGGTGCCATGGACACACAAAGACGTATACACAAACACCCTAACCCAGAACAGAAATCTAAACTCATCATTCAGATGTCTGTCTGGCCGGGGATCGAACCCGGGACCCACTGTATGTCAGACCGGTATGTTGACCGCTCCGCCACGCGAGTCGTCAAGTTAATCAGACATTAATCAGTTATTCGCTCATCGAAGACCTTCCGATTTTCTGAGTACTTGTATTTTAAGTTTCTCTTTAGAATTATCTTTCTACTCGTTTACCAACCTAAAATAAAGAACAAATTTATCTTTGGTGTTAATCTCTAGACAAGGTAATTGCACCAATCGCAAAAGATAATTTTGGTATAGTAAATTCGCTTTTTTTACACTGTATATTATCAGATTTAAATTTTTTTATATGTATTACTATTATACTATACGTCGGTACTATAGGTACGGTCGTGATTCCTTTGTTATATTTTTAAAGCTGAAGGATACAGTAGAACTGAGTATTTGATACCAATTTTAAGTATAAATCTCTACGTGTCCCTGCTAGGATTTTGGCAAAGAGTCAGATAAATAGACCGACGGGCTGACCACAAACATTTTCTAAAAATATATACGAATAAAATTATGTTCAAAATATGCCAATTCATTATTTTGTCCTCACATTTTTGATAGTTATTGTTGTAAAACAACCTGTTTAGGGTGAAAAGTGTTATAAAATCTAAAATTTCTAATATTTTTAACTTAAACAAAGAAAACTTATTGATATGAAAATAGATTCTCACGGCTATAAAAAACATTCAACTCATAAATTACTCGTATATTAACATAGAATAGAATACTGTTTACGTAAAAATCCAAATAAATTACGTATTTATATACAAGCAAGCAAATTTACCGACTGCTTACGCGAATCATGTCCCTAACTTTGTTTATCATCAGAACTTCGTCAGTTAGGAAAGTTCATAAAAATTCTATCGAATTGCAAAGAATTTGAGAGAGTTTTGTAAAGCGATATCGAACGTCAGAATCACACCATCCTTTATATCGTTGGCATTGTCAAAATGTCAGAGTTAGAGAGTCCCCACATTTATCCGGGATAGTTCGCTTTTCAGCGGCGGTAAAAGATTATGTTGAAGGAATATAAATCGATATAAAATTCCGTTGTGACATATCATAAGACGTATTCGGGAAAAGTTTTGCGGCTCGTGGTTTATATGGCGAAGTGCCAATATTTTATGAAATTATATATAATTGTTTACGGTAGGTATAAGTTGTTTATTCATGTTTTGTTTCTAATTATTATTAAAAATGAAAATTAAATATGAAACTACATTGACGCTTTTTACGTATCAATCACCTATTTTATAGTAATTGAGTAAACAAGCAGTAGCGACGCATTTATCAGAATCTACTTATTCAAAAACATTATTTTTACTGCACTACTACTGTTTATTCGAATATGTCAAGGTTCAAGGTGGTAGAAGGAATATTTTGCTTGCGTTGCTATGAAAATATGTGTTTTTTTTTTAGTTTTTAGC
>MOOZ01001046.1:285955-296713 GCA_002930495.1 Cecropterus lyciades
GCAAACGAGCATGCAGCCCACCTGATGGTAAGTGGTTACTGCCGCCCATGGACATCTGTAATCAACCGTAGGTAAGATCAAAATCTCATCTAAGGTTAGTCACAGATGCGTTTGCCCCTGAGGACTGAGATAGAATACCTTAGAAAAGTATGTCTCCCTTACCACACCCTTACAACCTCCGGTAAGATCTTGGTTTTATATAGAGTGCCTTACAGATTTCCTTGGGTAGGAGTAGACACTTTCTATCGGATGGACCTGCGCTCGATTCCTAGTTTTATATTATCAAAAAATAAGTGGATAATTATTCTACAGACAATATGACTAGAATCTATATATTATTACGCAAAGCAAAAACTTTGGATCCCTTTTTACAAAAAATACGCGGACGGAGGAGTACGAAATTTGGTACACTTATAGTTTATATGTAGGAAAAGATCAGAACGCTAATATTATTCAATAATAATGCTTATAAAGTACTTTAAATCAATAAATAAAACATAACACACACTACCATGCATTTGACACACACAAACACACGTATACGTATTTTTAACACGCTGACTTTGTTTCTGACATTGTCGAATGTCAGTGACATACGTCAAATAACGCGTTATTGTTTTTAAATACAGCTTACTGAATCATTTCCTATAATGCCATTTTAAAAAAATAATTTTAAAATTAATGTACAGAAAATACGTATCAAAACTATGTAGTAGAAAAAAAAATCGGTTTAATAACGGTCGAATTTCGACCGCTGCAAAGGGCAACTAGTCCTAATAATTACGTCTTCTTATTTATATATCATGATGGTAGACAAATTTGTAAGTAGACAATGACATACAACAATAAAGACCGATGACACGACAGTTAAATTTAAATCTTTGAACGTGCTCATAACCGTACGCCTCACACTATGAAATGATTAATATTGTTTATGCCTCGTATAACTTATTGTTGGAAAAGATCCGTAAGTAACCATGAGTAGAAAATTTCCGCAACCTTCACGATCTCGTAATAGAGCGATCACAGTATCGGTTTGACACGCAGTGGATTCTGGGTTCATCCCTGGCCAGACAAATAAATAAATGATGAATTAAAAATGTCTACTTCAGATGGGTGTTTGTGTATTCGTGTTAGTGCATTTCAAGTTCACCCACTTACATGTTAGTTACTGATGTCCATGGGCGGCTGTGGCCACTAACCATCAGACTTCATGCTCGTTTGCTACTTCCGTTAATAAAGAAAAAAGAAAAAAGAAAAAAAGTCAAGAATTCTTTAATGAGACTTAAAATAAATAATTACTAACTAACATTCACACTTATACTCGTAATCAAGTAAACCCTACAAACTAAATCTTTATTACAATTTATTCGTATCAGATCACCGTGTCTTACTTTAGATTGCCTATTTCTTTCTTCAAACTAAGGCTCTGTTTTAGTGGTAAATATTCGTGAATACTGATGCTATTTATAGTTCTCGCAATAAGTTCTGCGCTATCAGATCCTGAACTCCGCCTTTGGGAATAACTGGATGTAAGTTATTGCAAATGTAAACAGTTTGTAGCTGCATTTGGTGGCGTCTTGAACTATTTCCCTACAAGGAGCTGTTAGGTATAAGTATAATGTATAAAGTTGAGAATGGCATAAAGACGGGTTTGACGGTGGCCATGCTTTTAACTTGGTAAGTAAAAGTTGATATTAAGAACAACGTGATTATTCCACCTGATGATAAGTGATTACTGCAGCCCATGGACATCTGTAAGCTGCTTCATATAGAACAGGAACATTTAAAGTCGCTCTCAGATGCGTTTCTACTCCCGAAGAATAAGATGATCGCCGCATTTGTAAGTGAACTGGCAGCCACACCCTTCCACGGAAAACAAGAAATGCTTCACGCTCTAATAGGTATGGCAGTTATGGTCCCAGGTCGACCTGCACTGATTCTACCACCTTCTGGCTACTATACTTAATTTCTCTTGAGAATATACCACACCACTTGACCAGCGTAATGAAGTATAGTCTCGAATATTGGCACAATAAGCGCATAGAAATTTTCGTTTCGAGAACATTTCGCGGAGATAGTTACACAAGGCGAGTTTGTTCTAAAGGCAACACGTTTGTTCAGGTAAAACTCTTTAACATTGTTGTAATTAGACAGAAATAGGTGTGACGATCATTTCTCCAGTGTTGAATCATATAAAGTTTTTTTTTTATCAGATTGAAGTAGCTATCGAGCACGCATTACACCTGATGGTAAGTGGTTACTGCCGCTCATTGACATCTGTAAGCAACTTCATATAGAACAGGGGTTTTATATGCAGTCGATCCCAGATGCGTTGCTGCTCCCAAGGACTGAGATGATTACCTCCTATATAAGTGAGTTGGCAACCACACCGTTTCAAAAAACGCATGATCTGCTTTACGCTAGAAAAAGATTTAAACTAGCTGTGGATATTATATGTTTTAAGGAATTCAGCTGCAAATTTTCTTCTTAAATTAACCTAGCGAAGTGGTTATAGTTTATTGGCGTTCAAACTTAAAAAATCTAATTTGATTAATTATATTTTAAACGAGCTGAGCCCCGCGGTTATACCCGCGTTTAAAATATGTAACTCGACATAGTTACATACACGTCAATAGAAGTAGCCTAACTAACGCCTTATAACATCAGCTATCTAACAATGAAAGTCCCGTCAAAATCGGTTCAGTGGTTTCAGAGATTACCCAAAACAAACAAACAGACAGTCTATTTGTCTGTCTGACAGACAAAAAATTTAATAATAGATGTTTTGTTATCAGTATGGTATATATACTTTCATATGCATTTGGTAAAAAGCTGTTATTTTGATATTACAAACAGACACTTCAATTTTATTTATATGTATAGATAGGGTATAGACCTATAAATGTATAGATTGATAAAAAAATTACAGTCTAATTGATACTGAGTAAGCGTCTGTAAGTAGTTCTACCAAGCCAGTACATAAGGTGATTATAAGTAAGTGAAAATATCTCTTGTGATTTAATTTATATGATAATTAGTTTGATGCGAACTATTATTGTCAAAGTTTTGAAGAGTTTCGGGCGCCGAATTCTCTGTGAGTTGACTCAATACTCTCAAGCCTGAATGAACTTTTCGCTTCACCGAATCTAGATTTAGGGGTTATTTGTATGATAATATTGCTTATGAATAAATGTCACACGGTAGATTTCACTACCTAATGAGATTCCAATCACTATTTGAAGGCAGCAGAAGGTAGGAAGGTAGCAACGGATCTTTGTTCAATCTTAGGCAATTTCATGAGTTGATTTCAGATGTCTTTGAGCTAGAGTGGCCACTTACTGTTAACTGCATGGTCATTTGATATTGCTGTAAAATATTAAAAAAAAAAACGCATTTCTTTACGCCATGTACACCCACGTGCCATCGCGTGCACTCCCGTATTATTTTCAAAATTATCCCAGACCAAGATACAGCGGTAACTTAAACCCCTGTATTAAACATAAAAAAGAAATTTTAAATACCCCACGGTACAACCTGGGTAGGAGTTTATTTATCACAAATATAAGAGACTAGCATAATCAAGAATCAACTAAGTCCCAAAAGATCCTTTAACTTGAACTTTAGATAACTCATTCAGACTCCGTTCTCAGTTTCCAAAACTTAGATATTACTGTTCTAAACTAGTTATCATGGAAATAAACCCTGTCAATCACTTGTACAAACTCCTTTATTCTTTGAAACAACTTGTTTGTGCTTAAACAAGATGACTCAAGGATGGACGCGTGTTTAACAAGGCGAGTAAGTTTAAAACAATATATTTCGCTCCTAACAACTCCAATCGCATTTTTTCCAATAATTTTGCCTTAGTATTGATTTGAGAGTTGAAATGTATAAAACTGTAATGCACGCTACATTACTGTCTACCCATTATTATCCCACTGCTGGGCACAGGTCTTCTCTCAGATTGAGAGAGTGTTACGCCATAGTCCACCGCGCTGGCCAAGTGCAAATTGCTAGACTTCACACACCTTTGAGAACTTATTAAAGAACTCTCAGGTGTGTAGGTTTGCTCACGATGTTTTCCTTCGCCGTAAATCAGTGATAATTAATTTCTAATACGCACATAATTTTAGAAAAATCAGTGGTGCGTACCTGGGAATCGACCCTTGGACTCTCGACTGAGAGCAGCCATGCGGCTATCACTGTTCGCTATTGGCTGCTGTCACGCTGTATGCTGTACGCTATTATTTATTAAGATTAATTCATTTATTCGTTTTATATTAACATAGACCCTGATGATAAGTAGACCGAACTTTCCACCCTAGATTCCACTCCCACTATTCAATTTTAATCTCTATTTCAATCTCCAATCCACTCCCATATCAGACGGTAAGAACCAAAATAAAAGTAGAGCAGAAGTAGAAGGCAGAAGTAGGTGTGGCCTTTGTGTCTACCGAATTGAACATTTATTGACCCACAAGGGGTTCTTCTTCTTTCAAATATATATTTATATTTGAATCAGTATAAAATGAATATCTTTATTATGAATATTTTAATTTGATATTGAAAAATAGGCGCTAGCGTTACGTTCCTAAAATATTTCCATTTAAACATTGCCCGCTGGTAATGGATTCATTCGTCCGTATTTCTATACATCCGTTGGCACATTGTCGAAATTTATTTCAAATACCTTACAATTTTCAGATATGGCCCATAAACAATTACCGTTTTGTCGTTATTGGAATGTACGGTCGGACGAAATTCTATTTTACATCCGCTATAACTTATGTGTGTGATGACCCACCTGAGCCTTTTGTAATGGATACCCTTATACCCTTATTGAGGTATTCAGATGTGACAATTATCCGATATACATTTGCGTAAAACTATGAATAATGATTGCCTAGGTTTACGAATTCGAAGCCTTAAGCTAAAACTCCATCTATCAGCCTTTTTGAGGTTCATTGCTGAAAATAGACCCCATGGCATGCATGTTAGTGACCGCAGTTGGTGTCCATAATACTCTGAAAAATGTTGAGGCTCCCCTAAATCTTTATCATCATAAAGTACATACTAAATGTACTTTATCTTACTCACCTCCAACTACATTCATGTAAAGAGAGGGAGTGGTGCTATTCAAGACTGATATGCCAGTGCGTTTCCCCGGCAATTTTCAAAAATTATGTTAAACAGTAATTATACTTTACTTGGCAAAAAACATTGTAAAGAAGCTTTTTTAGTATTCGTGAATATCAGAAGTCGAGGCAATATACCAGCCTAGTAAAACTATGGGACGACCATCTTAGACCTCAGTAGTACTCGCCTAAGCGTAATTTCCAAATTTTGAGTATAGGAAACGTATATATCTCGTACCGACGATTACACGCGCGCTCACTTAACACGTATACAAATAAAGTAATAACTCATAACTTATGTTTAAAGCTATCCTCTCTTTCAATAAGCAAACAAAGAAAAAAAAAATAGTCCAAAGCTGTTTAACATCATTGAATTCTAAAAATACTGTTAGCCACTCTTCCCACGCTCTTTGACTTGAGTGTCTTGTCTAAATATTAACGTTTTACTGCGATGGAAAGACTAACATTAAATTGACAAAACTTGATAGAACTGGAAGCAAAATACATCTTTAGCGAAAATATTTTATTATAACCATCTAAATTTACCAATTTCTCTGAATAGATAATACGGCAGTGTAAAGTACATAAAATATGTAATATAAATAATTGTAAAAAAAATATATCTAAATAAGTACACTAAAAAACAGGATTGTTAAAATACTACGTTTAAATTTTATTCACAACAAATATAATATATTCGTACATTATAATCCTTTAATATCGTTCTCTGCATTACGTCTCCTTTAAGTTTTGATTAGTTGTTCAATAAATAATACAAAGTTATTTTAAAATAGATAAAATTAGAAATTCAGCCTACGGAATCAAAACACAACGGGTTCTACCATCTTCAACTTGTACCATTTTATTCAATAATAAAGAATGCAATTATAATAGCAATTTAACTTAATAAACTAGATAAGATAAGGAATCATAAACGCAAATGTATATTAAATTATACATAGGGGCATTATCACTACTAATATTATAAATATGAATGTAACTTTGTTTGTTTTGATTTCACACCAAAACTACTCAACCGATCATCATGAAACTTTGTACACATATTTTTAAAGGGTATTAGAAAAAATATAGGAACTTTTTATTTAAAAAAATTTAACAATAACGTTATAAAAAGAAAAACAATTTGGCTGAGATGAGTATGAGTTTTGACTAGTTTGTCAAAAATCTTGTAAACGCGAGCGAAGCCGCTGGTAAACGCGAGTGTTTAATAAAGAGGAAATTATTTCTTTTTCACTTTTTGCATTGTTCTAACAAAATCATTCATAGGTACACATATACATAATCCAGAAAATCTGCATCAAAACAGGAGGGTGAACCGAAAACAATTACTTGAGAATGATTCTCTCACCACCGACGGGGAGATGCGTTAGACTCGCCGTGTTATTACACCCCGTTATAATTTATGGCCTAGGTAAGAACGTAGCGAGCTTAATTACTGTCTTCGTATCTAATCTCGCTAGCAGTTTAATTTCACTTGCATTTGGCTTCCAACCGTACCGTGGTGGTGGCTGGGAACTGACTACTATAGATTAAGTGATTTTTTATTTGTCACAGTAATTTTAATAAGTAATAGCGTCTTATATATAAACTCAGCAAAATGTATTTCAGTAAATACATTATTAATGTAATACTGATATACATGTTGCTGCCTACATAATTTAATACAAATACAAAAAACATAGACGCAATTAAGAAATCAGGATTCATTTTATCTGTTTTCTTTGAGAGATGATGATGACTGTTTTCTTGAGCTGATTGCTTTGAGATCAAACTTAGAACCTACTTGTTTAAGAGAGTCACCTATGCCACCAATATTACCAATAGAAATTTAACGTCAGACTAAATATTTTAAAGCAGAAATACAAAAGGAAATTGTTTGTAAATGTAACAATATATAATAATAAGAAGGAATTAAGAAAATTCTACATAGAAGTTACAGCGTTGTTCCGTAGAACGCAAAGTTTCTTAAACGAATGGCGTTCTTGATAATTGGGTTCCGCAAAACTATTAAAACGGACGCAACACTAATTACCCTCGAAATGTTCACAGAAGGAGATAAAAAAGCCATCAATGGAATACAGTCGCCATAGAAACTATTTAATGTAGTAGAAGAGTGTCTACATTGCAAACGTAAAAGCGGGAAATGGTTGTAGTTATTTTTAATATGTAACGAGTACTTAGCGGTTCATATACGTTTTTTATTGCTTTTTGCCGATATTTTGCCATGACCACGATCCATGTAGATCATCTGTGACCACCATCCGTGTAATCGAAATATTTTTTTGATAATTGAATAATTTATTTATTCATACTTTCTATTATTTTTGCTTTCCTTCTTTTTAATCTTATTTACTACCGAGCTTACTGGCGACTCAGGGATAAAAATCTTCATTACAGGCAATATTTTTTTGTAAAATAATTATGTATAATGTATTATTTTAGAATCCTCAATTGTTTCTTTCATCTAATTATTGATACTGGCGGGGATATAACAAAACAATTTATATTTATAAGAAGGAATGTCCTACATAAAGCGACACGCCTGGATTTCTTAATGTAGACAACACCTATAGAGGTACCGATAAAAACTTTTAAGTAGGTACACTGAAAATGTTTACCGACTCCGAAAGTACTATAACTGATTAAAGTCGTTTAAAAAGTCTTTATTATTCAGGGAACTCTTGAATCGGTTTCAGTACTTTGTTCTTGAATACTGTTCTCCGAGATAATAATATACCTCACGAACAGAATAGCTCCAAAGGTATTTCGAATTTACATATTCGGTAGACGGTAAGCGTTTAAGTCAATCAACGATATTCTAGTGAAACTCGACGTTTTAGCTTGGTAGGTTTAATCATTACTTTAGTATTTTGGAGGTTTAATAATACTAAATTTTTGTTGATCACTTATGACTTATAAATTATAGTAACATTCAAGTTTTTAACCGACTTTCCAAAGGAAGAGAGGTTATCTATTCGTCAATTCGTCATCATGTATGTTCAAGCTTTACTCCGCGGTTACTGATCAACACGGCTCGAACCACATTCGATGCGGTTAGTTTTACAGGAGGTCCCATTTTATAGAAATTGAAAAAAAAAATTGGCAGTTTTCCCAGAAACTCAAAAAAACACAATTTCTTATAATCTTAAATAAATCAAGTGTTTCAGAACTGATTTCAATTTTTTTTCTTTCATTTGATGGGAAATTTCAGTACGGAACTTTCTTTTTTAGACATACGAGTAGGTGTGATCGGATGGTAAACTATTCTTGTTATGGGGTAGAAACCACCATCACTCCCCCTGTTTTTTAGATAATTCAGGATAACTCAGCTTCTACCAACTCGATTCTAATGAAACTTGTAACTAAAAATAGGTATATAAGGCAAAATCATATGATGAAAAATTTGACCTTCCACTCCTCAATCCTGATGATGCAGGGCAAAACGTAAACCATAGAAGCTGGCCATTTGGCGCTTACGGATATGTAATAAGATTACATAGAAAATACATGAGATGAAATTTTGACCTTCAGCTCTTCAATCCTGATTATGCAGGGTACTGCAAGCCTAAATCATAGAAGTTAGCCATTTGGTACTTACATTTATATAATAAGATTGTTAAGCAGATACAAACGATGAAAAATTTGATCTTCAACTCCTCAATCCTGATGATGCAGGGGTACTTAATGCCTAAACGAGTTAGGCATTTGGTGCTTACCGCTTAGATGTCTGGCTTAGGATTTGGTTGAGCTGTAGTGTTTTATATTGGATGGATTAGGTTACGTTGGAACATCTCAGGCGCTCATATACATGTAGAACATTGTTTCGTTGTCATGATCTAGCGAAGTATGCTGAGAGCCGACTTCGACACTGTATACTATGTACAGAATATGTACACAACCAACATATATTTGAATTATTTTATAAATTTTTGTTGGCATGGAAGTCGGTCTTATTTTTTGGTATTTTTTTTTTATTTTGTAATAAATATGTTTATTATTTTTTTGTTAATCATCAGAGACTGACGCCGATGGTCGTTGAATGTTGTCCATCTATTGCTAACTGGCGCCGCGTAGCCGCATAGTCAGCGGTCTCTAAATGGTCTCCATCTCCCATGGACATCTGCAATCATAACCGTAATAAAATGTGAATTTTCATCCGAAATCACTTCTTAAGCACCACTGCCACACCTACATATTTCCGCCTAATAACAGCGGGTGTGATAATGGAGACATACATGTTCGAGGTATTCCAACTTAGATCTCAGGGGTAGCAACGCATCTGTGGCTAATCTCAGGTAAGACTCTGATCTTATTTGGGTTAATTATAGATGTCCATGAACAGCAGTGTCCACTTTCCTTACAAAGAAATGTGGAGAACTTGAAGTCGGCTAAAGATATTTCAAGGACTAAGTTTACGAAGCTTACTACCATACCATATCCTCAAACTAGAAAACAGCGTTATCAAAGTTCTTACTCGAACCATGAACTGGTTCTGTCACTTTTTAATGTATCTTCGTTTCTTTAAATATAACTTCGAACTAAATCATTATCTATTTTCACAAAAGTTATATACTTAAGATGTGAATTATAAATAATTGTTATGATTTTAACGATCTTGGCCCGAGTTTTGGCGTAATATCATCTTAATAATTCAAAGCTACGTTATTGCTTAGACAATAAAAAAATCAGTAGAGGATAATTACATGATAATTAAGAGAGCTTTGACACAAATGGTCAAAGCTTCTAAGTTAAGTGCTTGAGGAATTTACATCTTTAAGCCGAGTGTATTTTATTAACTTTTTATGGTTTCATAAATTGTCCTGTAGTAATTAGTTTACAATCAAACAAATTTGTGACTATTTTTTTACTCTCTTAGGATTTTAAAGCGTAGTCGCTGTCGAGAATTAGTCGTCGTGAAACCGCGACGGTCGAAGTGTACATTCAAGTGTAAAATTATAAATATTTCATTATTTTAAAAGCGTTTATCTAATATATTTTTTAAATCATAATATAGTAATGAACAACTTTCACGTTTTTGTAGCCCGCATATCAGTTTTTAAGTAACATAAATTTTAACGTAATTTTATGTCAATTTTATTTTTTTTAGTTTTCATAATATTATTCATATGACTACCTACTGAAAAATACATTATAAAACCGAGACTATCATACTTTTTTGTTCCATCTTCACAATGTAGTCTCATAGTGTCTTTTTTAATATAAAACGTTAGCCTCACTGAGTACTTGGCAAGGGTCCAATTTGACCCCTAGCGTAATATGTTAGGAAGGAGTTTTAAGGCTTAAGCCTTTATCATTATGATATTTCGTAATAGTTTATATAAAGTACGATGTTATATTTTAAGCAGACTTGCCAAGTATGATTTTATAATACGAAACATTTAAATGGAAATAATATGCTTTAAAGCTAACACATTACTACTAAGACTAAACACGTTACTCCAGCACTCCTAGTAATATATTGACGACCCGCGTGGTGGAGCGGTCACCAAACCGGTCTGACACGCAGTGGGTCCCGGGTTCGATTCCCGGTCAGACAAATATCTGAATGATAAGTTTAGATTTCTGTTCTGGGTCTGGG
>MOOZ01001050.1:74173-84280 GCA_002930495.1 Cecropterus lyciades
TTAAAGGCAAACTTTTGATTCGGGAATGTTATCGACATACGTAATCACGCCGGCAAACTTTTCTATTCAAAACTTCTCTGCGCTCGCTGCGCGGCAAATATTGGAAGGAAATTGCACTCCAGCTGTGTATTATACAACTCTAAGCGCGCGTGCATGTGTTTTGAAATTTAATTTCAGATGACCTGTTAGAAACCTTTTAATTTTCTGATAAAGAGTAATGGAGCTTATTACTCGCAGTGAAACAATAATGGGCTGGCAATGCGTACTGCATAGTTATATTATAGTCATGTCCCTATGAGACGTTGCACTTGTGTTATTTATGGTTTACAAGTACTTTAGCAGGAACATCAGAATTTGCTTTTACGTTGTTTGTCCCGTGATATGCAAAATCTAACGATTACATAGATTAAGCCAATGTTTAAATCAATAAAACCCTCCAAAGAAATAATAAAATATTACACAAAACATAACTGTGAATCAATAAACAAATAATAATTTAGATAAGCCTTCCCTGCGTGAAGGTTAGGAGTTCGAATAACATATATATGAGGTACGATATGGCGAAGAAATCTACTCATCTAAGAGTTGCCTCGTTTCAAAGAGGTGGGAAATCTACCAACCCGCATTTGACCATTCCGTGGGGGCTATGGCCTTAACCTTCATAAATTTTGAGCGGAAACAAAAGTTCCAGCAATGCTATGGTAATGAGTTATTAATTATGATCTCTTTCTTGTATCTGGAAGAATAGTTGTGGATACTGTGAAGAATATCAGAAAGGATTAGTTTTAACAGGGTGATAAAAATCACTCCAATTCATTGTAATATATCACACATTCTTAGCACACTTGGAAAGCTTATGTAATAATTTAAAAAGGAAATGTTAAAAAGAACGGTACTTAAATACGTAGCCAATTGTCTTCGTACTCAAGACAACATAAACAAGAGAACTAAGCACCTTCTCTTTCGTAATTTGTTTCATCGTAATTTTCCCGTACCTTAAGCTTACACTCATGAAAGTTTCAAGGAAAATACAAAATGAAGTGAACGCTTAACACGAGTGCGTACATTCTTTATTCAAGAGGTTTGCTCACTTGTCCTTAGAATTATTTTAAGTTTTTACACTTATATTTAGGTTTAAAACCCTACTTAATTTTTTAAGGGAAATAAAAAATCCATCCATCCATCCATCAAACTTTTAATGTATATATATTGCGTCTGTCTATGTCATCGTGTTTCTTAAACGGTTTAACCGATCTTATTACTTATAAAGGAGGGTTGATCAAAGTTATGTTAAATATATTGAAAGAAATAGTTTAAAGATCAGCAGTCGGAATCGAAAGATTTTTAACCTCTAACTTTTCTTATTATAGTCGTATAAGAGTTTATAGCACTTAAATATAATTGAGTTAATAATAGGTAGGTAAATATACCAAACTAATCTTGAAGTTTTCAAAATTTCCTGTTATATGTCAGGACCGCTATTTGTTCATTTTCCCGGATATATTCTTAATTGAGAAACGTCCGTGGCAATCCGGAATAGATTTGTCACGTCCGGATGTAACCCGAATCAGAAGATATAAACAATCTAATTTTATTTATAAAATATTGTAACTAATAAGAAAGCTAAAAATTTAAATATTGCAACTACGACGACCCGCGTGGTGGAGCGGTCACCATACCCGTCTGACACGCAGGTTCCGGGTTCGATCCCCGGCCAGACAGACATCTGAATGATGAGTTTAGATTCTATTCTGTAGAAACTAGTACTTCAAAAATATTGTTACAAGATTTATCCCTCGTATAACACGCTTTCTACACTCATAGCACAGGAGAAATCCTAGTGTGGGACTAGGATTTCTCCTGTGTCGTGGGTGCCATGGACATACAAAGACGAATACACAAACACCCAGACCCAGAATAGAAATCTATTTGTCTCTCATATACATGCTATAATACGAATAAGTTAAATAAAAGCTTGTCATGACTGTTATTATTAAAAGCTCTACCTCTTACGAACCTTTTACTTTCTGAAGTCAATAGTCAATTCATTTATCTACTTCTTAACTCTTAAAGCCTTCGTAGATAAGTTTTATTATGAGGCTAACTTAGTACAAAGGTTTATAAGTACCTCCCAGAAATCTTATAACGTTTTTATTGTGGGGCAACTTTTCTCGCTAAATTGTTATTGTGTGGTAACATTTCTCAAGTTATATCGAATTGTAAATTGTTGGTAAAAAGATTTTTATTTGATTTAGTTTATTGTTGCATTGTCTAGTTATATAGTGTATAATAATAAGAATAAACATATTTATTGCCTCAAATGTAACACTAATTATATGTGGGGTCGCAGCGGGATGACAGTAAACAAAGAGTCCACAAATAAAGTATCCTTTTATTCACTAAATTACATGTGTTCTTAAAGTTATTACATAGTTTTTTGAAGGGCGCGACACTTAATTATTAGTGGTCCACCCGGTCCGAAGTGAGGAACACATACAAAATATGTTGTGCAAGCGGTTCAGGGATGTAACACACTAACAACATATTAGCATAACGATTCATAAAACTAACACTAAACTAAAACTTATTATGTAATTTGACAAAGGTAAAGAAAATTGAAAAACAAATACATAACACATAGCATAAAGAATAAAAACGTTTACTATTCTATACTACAGGCAATAGGAAATGGCTCAGCCTTTTCCACCACAAGAATTGAAACTCATGGTGAGCTATTTTTCAGCTACTCCCTCCTCCCTAAGTTCATATGCGGGAATATTGAGGTGAGTGGAGTCCTCAACCATAAGCCGATTGTTCAAAGAAAGGACATAAACAAACGCAAAAAAAATAAACAAAGATAATAAAAAAGACAGACTGTTAATTAATTATAAATTGCACAGCAACTCCTTAGAAACATGTTGACCAACGTGAGTGCGTGTGTGTGTGTTGAGTGTGTGTGCGTGTGTGTGTGGAGTGTATGTGTGTGTGTTAATGTATCTATGTAGGGTCGAAAAAGTTCTTTAAGGAAAAGAGCTTCCAGTATGGGTGGTTTAAAATTGCGGCAGCAAGTTGCCGTCTCTGCAATGCAGACTTGTATTTGCCTATGAAACATTGCGTACTAATATTGTTTCTCATAAGAGGTGGCAAGTCGTTCCATACTTGCTGCAGCAAACTTAAAGCACCTTCTTTACCGAGTTGTTTTATGCACGGGCACCTTTAAGAGGTTCTGTGAGTTCGAACGTAACCCTCTGTTGCTTGAGTTTTTACCCTTAGCCTTTGGCTGTATAACCAATTGATTACCTAGAAATACTACATCTTATCGTAAACAAGCAGCTATTATTGTATGCTTAAGCGTGGCATATCAACGCTTAAGTTTAATTAAAGTTCATTGACTTTTACACGATTAAAAATAACAGAAAAAAGTGGATATATGATTCTATATCTAGGTTTTATATCTTATGCTTCGAAATTATTTTATTTTATGTTATCTTATAAACCATTAAAAGCCCATCTTTATATATTTGTATGAACAGCATTCTTTCGTCACATTTCGAATTAACTAGGAATACGGAACGCCTTAGCAGAGCGGCGTGGTGGCTTCTGAGCCAAACGCAATCATTGAACCATTTCCATTAAAAGCTATGTCGAAAGGGTAGAGCAATTCCCGGTTTGCATGGAATTGGTGCCATTAGGCATTTCGGGTGTTTGGCATCTTAATCGCTATGCCGATGCCGAAACCGTTAATTATTCCTTAGACCATATATTTTTACTATTTGAAAAACGTATCGTAAGAATTTAAAATAGATTGCATTTAGACAAAAATGCTTAAGGGGGGCGAGGTAAGGAGTCCAGAACCAGTCCCGACGACCACCTCAATCCCCCCTTTTATCAGACTAACCGACCTTTTTTGGATTCCCCTTAAATAGTACACTCATGTGCCTTTGCATTAGCATTAAATATTTAATTTATTATTCAGCGTTTTATTTAGTATTTTATTACGTCATAAATCAAAATGCATTGATTATCGAAATTTTTATTCGCAGCTCCAGAGGACAGAAACTCTAATATCTTTTCGTAGAGTACTACAAAAAGGTTCGTATTTATATCAACAGTAAACTACGGAGAAAATACTGTTATGAAAATACATTTTATTAGCCGGTGCTAAGCTATCTTTAATTAAGAATCTAGATATAAAAGCTGCTTAGTAAAAGACTTTACTAAAGATAATAAATACTACCTTTTCTGAAAATTTATCAAAGACAACTTTTATGTACGAGTACCTACCTGTTTATTTAAGTCATAAATTACACATAATTATAATCTTTTTCAAATATAAATCATCGTTTTCCATATATAACAAAATATTGGTCATAATGGAACCTGATCTTCCGAATAAAGAACCAGATTTATATATATTTACTATCTTGATGATTAATTGAAGACTATAAAAATGTTATTTATGCTTTATGCTATGCTTATGTTAATATGATGTTATTTATTTGTAAATAAATTAACCTCATAATTCTTAATATACGCGTATTTCAATTTCATTTGAAAATATTATTATGTAAAATATTTTTAGTAAATTACCAAATTGTTACAAGTAATTAACTCACAGACTACATGGCGTAGGCTTCGTAGCTGGGCCTCTACGACAACCTTTTTAGATATATTCATATTCTGTGAACAAAATAGCCTCCAATTTGTCCGTCCATCGCGAATGAGGCCTCGTAGGGACAACCTTAATTTTGTCTATTTATATCGCTGTGAAATAGCCCGGGACTTGTTATCTTCGCTCCAGAGACCGGCTAATAACAGTTATGTCGTCGTAAGTAGTATTTTGCAAATGACACACATTTTACGATACTATAATACCTAATTTAACAATAGAGTAATCTAAGCCAATGTAAGAATTTTTTTGTATATTCTTTCAATATAATTACAATTATAAGTAATATTATATTACTTTTTTTATAATATGGATAGTAGCAAACGAGCATGCAGCCCACCTGATGGTAAGTGGCTACTGCCGCTCATGGACATCTGTAATCAACACTAGGTAAGATCAAATCTCACCTATGGTTAACCACAAATGCGTTGCTACCCCTGAGGAGTAAGATGGAATGCCTCGGAAAAGTATGTCTCCCTTACCACACCCTTCAGACCAGAACACAACAGCGCTTAACACTGCTGTTATTAGGCAGAAATAGGTGTGGCGGTGGTGCTTCCGGAGTCGAACCACAAAGAGTTCTACCACCTTTTTATTGTTATACATTTAATATTGGAACAGTAACACTATTCAAATAACAGTATCATTAAATCAAAATTATACATAAAAGCGTGTTGAATAACCAACAGTAATGTTAGAAAAATACTAAATAAATTATTATATTATGTATTCTTAACCCACATAAAACAGTTGAAACAAAAATGTCACCTAGTCTTTATTATTCACAATCACGCAGACTAAAAATAAATATAATTTCTAAAAGTATAGAAGCCACACATTTTGGAGCTTTAAATCACTGTCCTTTTTCGTGAAAATCTTCATTAAATAATCCCAAGCTGACGGTTGGAGCAATGTCATCCATTATATTAATTAGAAGATATGTGGTATAGCGTAATATTTAATTGAGATTAATAAATTTTGCGGCCTTTTATATTCTCCATTATATTTTAAATGTGATTAGGCTCCCGGGAGACCAAAGTCAAATCTATTCGTAACAGACAGACACACAAAACGTTCAAACTCCAAATCAGCTCCTCAAGAGTAGGCGTTGCTGCTCTATCTGCGGCTAACCTGAGGTGAACCCCAATCTGATTAAGGGGGAATCCATGGCAATCTACTATAGATTGCCATGGATTCCAGTGGCCACTTATACCAGTATCTCGTTTACTACTTCTACATTATATGAAAAACACACACACAATCGATTTGAAAACCTCCTCCTCTTTGTCAGTTTAAACCTGAGTTACGATAAATCTCATTACAAACTACAGCTTGTTAATAAAAATAACTTATAAATAATAAATTACAACTTTACTTTCCGTACATACTTGGCGTTTACACACCCCTAACTAACCCACGATATAAAATATTTCCCAAGTGGGAAGATATACGAATCCCTCTTATAATCATACGAGATCGATGCAAACCCCTCATCACGCTTGATTCATCTGAAGGACGTTTCAATATTAGTAAACGTAGAAATCAGGTCAAGTTTATGCTTAAACATACAAACATAACATCACACATTTGCCCTATTTTGTTACAATTTATATCCCTATTTTGTTACTATACCTATTAATTTGGCGAGCGTCACCATAGCCGCCTAACGCACAGAGTTTCGGGTTTGATCCCCGGGCAGACAATATCAAAAAAGTTCGGAAAATCCAAAAGAGTACGTCTTATAAAGCTCGGTAATTAAAAAATCAGTAATTGTGTCTTAGCCAACTCTATAGTCAACCAAATATGCCTATTTGGTTGACCTAAACTTATCATTCAGCGCCCTAAATTTTTATTTTTGAGATTCAGGAGGACAATTCAAGAGGATAAGTAATAAAATCAATCCTGCCTTTTAAAGATTTTTTTCTGTAGCTCTACCTAGCTGTATGTTATTAACTTCCATATCAACATTAGAAAAATATAATATAAATCTTAGATTATTAGTCAATTGATTGTCGATTGTTATGATCTCATGACATATGTGACATCAATTTCCATTTTTTTCCGACTATAGTGGAATTGAATGTAATATTTATTTTTTGATAATTATAACTGTAAAACATTGAATTATATCGTGATTGTCAATAGGTATTCAATCCGAAGAATTCTGAAGCAAATGAAAAAAATTACATGATTAGTGCAGTTTTTCGGGTGTTTTTCGTGGCACATACACACGACGTCTACGCAAACGCAAACGCAAACGCGACGTGCAATTAAATAAAACATTTCTGGATCTGGGTTTATAATAATAATACTGTTTATTATACCCAAAAAATATACAAAACAAGGCGGCCTTATCGCTAAACATCTCGATTTCTTCCAGACAACTTTAAGGTATGGAATTAAAGCAACAATAAATAATAACAATAGGTGAGGTGCAATAAGTTAATTTTATGAGTAGGATAGTAAAATAAGAAATTAAGGGGATAAACTAAAAATAAACCAAAGATAGCAATGAAATAATAAAAGACAGACAGCATAAGACAAAAGGGTTATAAATGATTTTTGATCAAAGAAGAGTAAGTATACATTTTTTTTTATATTATGGGAGTAGCATGGGAGAGCATGCAGTCCACGTGATGGCAAGTGGCTACTGCCGCCCATGGACATCTGTAATCAATCCTAGCTAAGATAAAATTCTCACCTAAGGTTAGCCACAGATGCGTTGCTACCCTTGAAGACTAAGATGGAATGCCTCGGAAAAGTATGTCTCCCTTACCACACCCTTCAGACCAGAACGCAACAACGCATAACACTGCTTTTATGAGGTAGAAATAGGTGGTGCGGTGGTGCCTCCGGAGCCGAAACACAAAGAGTTCTACCACCTTCAAAGTATATATAACAGACACAGGAAAATTCCTATTTTTAACCAATGAACCGACTTCATGATTATAAATGTAGAAAATGTTAATTATTTAATTATGTTATATAAGAAGCGAGTAATAAAACGTAAAATTATATTTATCAATTTCAGATATTATGATAAGAAGAAGCAAAAAATGATTTATAATATACCTATTATTGCTCCTTAAAACTAATCTACAGCTACACCACCATATTAAACATCTCTCTAAGTATTGTTAGTAACGAATTTAAACGTACAAATAAATGTTTTTATATCATTCACATTCATTCATTCTAATTCATTTTTTTAATCTAATACTAACGATAACCTACCACCTATCTACAGTACCTCATACTGAGTATCATAAATTAATAAAGAATGAATCTACCCTTCCTGCTACCTCGTAGGCATAATGAAAATCTTTTGTCTCATGTCTGAAGTACTTGAATGAAAAGAATGGAAGATGGGATCCTTTTGTCAGTAATTACAAGAGTCTTCTAGCTTTAGATGGGAGTAAAACAATGTACTTCCGCTTGGTCACATGTTGTAAAGGGAGACGTGTATTAGTTTTTTAAGTTACGAAATATATGAAAAATACTAAGTAAGCAATCTATAAGATGTCCATTATTATAATCGGAAACGTGTGTGTTTACAATTAATTCACATCCGGCAAAAGTGAAACATCTGAAAAATAACCTACGAGAAATTGAGATGGATATAAAGTATCAGGAGTATTAGCATAAATGTAAGGGTTATCATTTTTACCCGACTGCGTCAGAAGGAGGGTAATGTTTTTCAAGCGTACGTATGTTTGTATGTATGTGTGCCCAAACGGCTTGACGGATTGTGACGTATGACATATCATTAAAATCGTCTCAGGAAAGTGACATAGTCTACATATTTTTAAAAATGGCGCCCGAAAATAGAAGAAAACGGGGGGAGGAGAGACAACTTTTTTACTCTTACAACAATATGGGTATCAAACGAAAGCTAGTAAATGTACTGCTACGACTAGTAGACCCGTGCCCATTTCGTTGTGTATTAAAAAAGTTGTTGGCCTGTTTCATAGTACTAAATGTTAAGGATTATTACCCAACTGCCAAAAAGGAGTGTTATGTTTTTATCGCGTATGAATGTACATATGTACCTATTTGCATACCAATATGACGAAACATGTATGTTCTATTATGTAAAATCTTGGTATAATTACCCTTTGCTTGGTACCTTTAAAGTGTATATTAAAATTATTATGTTTATTTTAATTATTCAATACTTTTTTGTATACAATATTGGATGTAGTGTTATTATCTGGCAGCAAAATGTATATTTTTTATGCATATACAACCCGAGATAAACCAACATATAATATGCGACCAACAATATATGATAAAAACCAACATATGATTATGCGAAAAACATTCGTTTTTAAATCAATGCCTCCTCTTGTACTGTACCATTTATCAAATATCTATAAAAAACGGCAAAAAAATTACGTTTGTTGTATGGGAGCCACCCTTAAATATTTATTTCATTTTGACTTAATTATTTATTTTTATAAAGAATATAGAACTAAATATACTGTGAATATTTCAAGCGTCTACCTTTTGCTGTTATTAATATCGAGCAACAAATCATATTTGTTGTATGGGAGCCTCCTTAAATATTTATTTTATTCTGCTATATATATGTATATGTTGTTATAGCGGTAACTGAAATACATCGTCTATGAAAATTTCAACTGTCTGCCTATCACACACCTATTTTAACTTTTTTAGAAAATTTATCCTTTAGGTAACAAATAATGGTTGAAAGTTTGTTTGGACTTCCACTGGTTTAAAAAAAATAACTAACTCCTAATCTAATTAGGATTGGGCTCTACTGGTAGAAGTAATGTAAATAGTTGAGGCAATGTCTTATAAATGATTTTCTGGAAACTTCACCATGTACGATTAAAATGGGGGATAAAACTCTGTCTGGGATTTTAAGGGTTCAAGTCCAACAAGCGGGAGAAAAATATAACAACTAATTTCCCTCATCAAAAACGACTGATACAAGAACTCCAGTTCCAAGTCAGAGGAGGATATCTCATAAAAGGTCCATCGTCTGACAGATTGCGGTTGGAAGCAAGTATTCCTATGGCCACTCCTCTGTCACACCCGTGACAGAAGAGTACCCATGACGGATTTTCTCAATAAAGGGCGTCGAAATTGTATATAGAAATTCTACAGTTTTAAAGTTAGGAGCGTGAAATTTTAGATTTAGGGTCTTAGTTAGGTATATAAAATTAGTATTTTTTTTTTAATATTTCCTTGGATGTAACATCTGTAAAATCCACATCATTCACACCCACTGTCGTCAACGCTCATGCCAGGAGCCGGTAGCTATTGACAAAACCCCCATTAGGGAAGGTCTATATCCAGCAGTGGAACTCAAGGGTCTAAAAGATATAGTCAGCGCGAACGAAGTCGCGGGCACTGCTAGTTAAAAATATATCATTATAAACCAAAAATTCGTTTTAAGCAGTCGGGTTTTTTCT
>MOOZ01001050.1:84889-98738 GCA_002930495.1 Cecropterus lyciades
AAGGTCTATATCCAGCAGTGGAACTCAAGAGTCTAAAGGATGGATAGATTATATTATAGTCAGCGCGAACGAAGTCGCGGGTACTGCTAGTTAAAAATATATCATTATAAACCAAAAATTCGTTTTAAGCAATCGGGTTCTTTCTTTTAATGTTTTTAACGATGTTACTAGTTTACCAGGATTAAAAAATATTTTACATTTCAATGTAAAACATTATACGACATATTAATATAAAATAATATAGAACTGTGTAATGTATTCTATATCATTCTCTCTCCAACTAAATCCTACACATTTATGTGTATGTTTCTTTATCGTGACGCATTTACGTTTCAGGGAGTTTCAAATCATGTCTGTTCTAAATGAGTTTTTGGTAGAGCTCTTTGTGGTTCGACTCCGGAAGCACCACCGCCACACCTATTTCTGCCTAGTAACAGCAGTTTTGTGCGCTGTTGTGTTATGGTCTGAAGGGTGTTGTAAGGGAGACATACGTTTCCGAGGCATTCCATCTTAGACCTCAGGGGTAGCAACGGATCTGTGGCCAATCTTAGGTGAGACTTTGATCTTACCTAGGGTTGATTACAGATGTCCATGGGCGGCAGTAGCCACTTACCATCAGGTGGGCTGCATGCTCGTTTGCTACTTCCGTGCTATAAAGAAAGAAAAACAAAGAGTATCATTTCATATATACTAAACTTGAACTTCGTGTTCATTTTAGTGGGTTGTAATAAAAGCATAAAGGACATTTTGATATTATATTTATAAACTTAAAATATATTATGTTAACCTTGAATAGCACAGGTTAAATCATTTTACCATTAATTATTCAACAGGTATTATTTAAGCTACACAAATAAAATTTTCATACATTTGCATATTTCGGCAGTGAGAGATGATTTTCTAAGAACTTTATAAGCGGAATATGTTTATGTATGAAAGGAGAATTTCAAAACTTTCTGATAGAGACTTAATAAAAACAGTGTTTTTATGAAATAACAGTTCGTTGACTTTTTAATAATACGGGTTAATATTCCCAGTTGTAATATCATCATGAAACTGCATAATATTTTGACCATTTAGGAAAATTTAAATAATGGTCCTCTTCAAGTAGTAAAATAAAAATGCCAAATGAACTGCTTGTTGAGTATGACTCTTCATTCTATTCTTTATATATTTAGAAATTTCTCTGTATAATTTATATCATACATAAGTGTTCCATGTCATATCCATATAAAATATCACCCGTCCATCTCTTTCTCCACGGGAAATAAGTAAGAGGCGACTAAGAGACAAAAAGGGAGATGCGATCACCAACAGGCACACCAAGTGCGTTTAATATTGGCAAAAACTTCCATTAGAGGAGGCTCATCTCCAGCAGTGGATTTGTAAGAGCTGATGGATGAATGGACAAAAATAAGTATAATATCTTCTCGTCTTGTTAATTGGTCATTGGTGAAATATTAAATAAAAGAAATAGTATCAGTGTAATCTAATAGTGGATAATAATTCAAGTTCAGCAACATTTAAGATCCCGCGTGGAACTCAACTGAACTTTGAATTTAACGGTTCTTGGTCTTAGAATAGACCCTGTCCAGCATGATCACAGACCTGAAAACCAGGATAGCTAAGAATTGATGACAAAAAAATATTGCATCTTTGCCACATCGTTTCATATCTTGCTTTAAGTATCGTGGTCGTAGTGCGCTAACTTCTCGACTTGTACAATATAGCTGATCAAGAAAGTTAAGCAACTTTGGACGTTATTTTGGTAGATCATTAGTATTTGAAATTTAAGCTACCCAAAGCAAGCTAGCTTAAATTAAAGCATTGAGCCGTCAGTCCAGGTTATTATCTAATATAATTAAGCCTTGGGAACGGTTTGAAAAATTTCAACACGAATTGTCCATTAACGACCACACGCGGCGGAGAGGTCACCATACCGATTTGTCATAAAATGGGTTCCGGGTTCAATTTTCGGCCTGGTTCTGTGTGGTTGTGTATTCGCCTTTGTGTGTGTCAATAGCACCCACTGGAGATCATCCTGGTATGTGGTTATGAGTCTAGAATTTGTTGTTATTACCAACTTGTACGTTCTTCCATAAACCCAATTGCATTGAAGCAGCATGAAGATATATACTCTAAGGATCGTTCAATCATAGAGAGAAACCCTTTACCCGGCAATGGAATATTTTTAATAAACAAAATACAATGGGATAAAACAGTGGCGAAAGCTGACAGAACCACGTTAGTTTGACTGAGGAAGTACCACCGCCATCCCAATTCCTAATATGAAACAGTTTTGTGTCTTGGTTGAAAGATGTGGATGCTTTAGTCCTCAGGAGTGACGCATCTGTAACGGGCTTCAGGCCCTATACATAACCCCTGTCTATTCAGTTGGTAACAGGACTTAGTAGTCCATGGGTACCGTGCAAACCAAACGTGTAAGTATTATACTTACACGGTTGGATTGCACGTGTCTTGGTACAATGTTATAAAAAGTCCAATCGTGTTAATTTTTTGTCTAATTTTGATAATGTACGCATATTTGTGTTTGGAAAACGATGTTTTGTGAATATACCGATAGACTTGGTAGTATCATGGGTACGTTGAACCAGCCCGCATACAGCTGTGTAATGTCAGGGATGTGTTATCTCCCGCCATCATCGGTTCTTATCCACTGTTATCGATAACTAGTGCAATAATACGCTTTTATTCAAGTACCAAGCTCTCTGTAAATTAAGTCCTGCTATATATCTAGCGGCTAGTACCAAAATCTAAATGAAGATTGGTTGCACACTTGTATTAATTGCTCCATAAATTAATTTGGCTGACCGAAATACACTTACTAAACCGTCTACCATTAAAGGTATCCCGGGTTCAATTAAGTAACGCAGGTGATGAATCTAAATGAAATTGTGTGAAATTAATTTTGAAGAAACCAAGAAGTCCACCTGATGGTAAAAAGCTGCTGCTGCCCATAGGCATCTTTAGCCAAACCCCAACCTTACTTGAGGTTTTGAGGAAGTAGCAAACGAGCATACAGCCCACGTGATGGTAAGCGGCTATTGCCGCCCATGGACATCTGTAAACAACCCCCTTGTCTCCCTTACCACACCTTTCAGACCAGAACACAGAAGTGCTTAACACTGCTATTATGAGGCAGAAATAGGTATGCGGTGGTGCTTCCGGAGTCGAACCACAAAGAGTTCTACCGCCTTCAATAGGTTGCCACAGATACGTTGCTACCTCTGAAAACAAAGTTGGAACACCTCGGATACGTATGACTCCCTTGCCACACATGGACGCAGCAACGTTTCACACTACTGTTTTAGTTAAAATTAAATGTGGCTGTATTTTATCTGGAGTCGAACCATTAAGAGTTCTTCCACCTTAAATATTTGTTTATATGCATGACACCAATATTTTTTACATGTTCGATATAATGTACAAATAAAGTACAAACTACAAGACTGTGTGTTTAACGCAGTTCATTTAAAGCAAATCCATGTTACCATAGAAGATCAAAAATGACGTCCAATTCCTCTTTTGATACATTAAACAGGGACATCAAATTATTCATGATTTCTAAAATAAACCTTCGTGTCGTGAAAAAAGCATTAAAGTTTTAAATTTCTTCTTTTAAAATATCGTGTTATCCATCCAGAAGTCATAATTCAAATAAACTTTTCCACCTGCAATGTCAAGTGCAAGCTACTGCCCCCACGGTCGTGGGCGCGAATGTGTGAATCAGCTTTTCATTCATTGAACCACATAAATTGTCACCTATAGATTGCCAGCTAGGTCTTTAGGTTCTAAAACTGTTTTATGCACAACTAATTATGAATTCATTTTGTGATCTCAAAGTAAAACTACTTAATTATTCAGGCAACGACCGCGCACAATCTGAAATCCATCGAATTGAAATTAGATTAGAAACCATAGCAAAGAGTTTGAAACATCGCAAATTGTATTACTTAATATATTTATAAATTTAATTCTGTTAGAAGGATATATTTAGAAATTGGGTGAACTTGATGACTTAAATGTGTACGTGTGATACATCTGCGGGCGATCATTGCGCGGGTATGCTTATGTTTACGTATATCACGTGGCTTACCGGGCCGAGGTTGTCGAAGCCGTGGCGGAGCGCTACGTCCTGTGCCTCCTCGTGACGGAGCGACCGCTTGAACCGCACCAGGAACGAGTTGGTGAAGACCTCGCGGGACGCGGTCGCGGCTATCAGCACCGTCGCAGCCAAGCATTGCAACCACATGTTCACGCTGTGGCCGGCGGCGGCAGACTGAGGCCGGACTCCGCTTGACGTCACCACATATCGACCGGAGGACCGCGCATGCGCCACCAACCAAGCCAAGCACGAGTCTCAAAGCCTCGACAGTTGTCTTCACAGATTATGAATAGATGCTCCAACATGCACATTGTTTTCCATCAAGTCAACTTATTCAACTTGTTCTCGTGAACTGACCTTATTTTTTGGGAATATTCAGCGAAATAGCCACACGATTGGGCACATTATTTTCGCGCTCTCTCTACCCTCTATCTATGCATCCTACTCGCAAACAGTTAATAACTTAATATTACAGCACTAACCCACTGCTATGCGCATCTTTTTGAGTTACCAAAGAGTTAAGACCACTAAGCTAGTTCAAAAAGGTTGTATTTCTACATCTTGAAAAACCGTAATAACTGTTAATGGATATTCATATTACCTTATCCTCTTCATATTACCTTAATGATAGACATTCCGTTAGGAAGAAATATTAATTTAACTAAACGTGCCTTAAAAATCAAAACGTTGTCAATTAAAAGTTCGTGTTGCAAGGTTAATGAAGGTGAAACACGCACCTTTAGTCTAGCCGATAATCTTAATACCATTGGTATTAGTAAAATCTTATTTCTGTTGATTTTTTTTTATTTGATCCATTTGCATGACAACCCTTTTTTTGTCACGAGGGGCAAAAATGGTACCCGACGCCGTGGGAGCAACGCCGGGTTATGTGGGATTTTTACCGTACTAAAAGGTGGCCGTCCTCAGCGCTGCGTGGAGGACTCCAGGATCTCCAACGTAACACAACCGGAGTCCTCCGAGCGTATCCTATCCCGTATCCTGGTGAGCACTTGCTCTCACCGTGCCTTCAGATATTGACAACAACATGCGACCACACATGCCGCCGTTATTCCCGGAGTCGCTTGACTGGATGGCTCGAGCTCCGATTCTTGGCGCCCGCAACCCCGGAAGTCCCTTTTTAGTCGCCTCTTACGACAGGCAGGGGGTACCGTAGCCCTATTGTGGTCCCGGAACTACAGGGACAATTTGCATGACAACTTACACAAAATTTTCGTTTTCTTCATTTCGTGTCTTTTTTTTTTCAAGGTTGCGTTGTCTCTTCCAGTTTATCAGGTTTTCAGCTTTTCTCAGAGCGGTCGCAGTGGGGAGTCTGAAGATAGCTGGTAGCTGTCACACCATAGGATAGGTGTTCGACCATGAGGTCTCTTTCCTTCTACCTTATCCAGTACTAGTCGAAGTGGCCTGCTCGTCGAAGTCCATAGAGAATAAAGGATCAATTGTCAGTCAGGGAAACTTGTATGTGATAAATTGAGATTTCCGTTATACGCCTGTGTTACTTTGTGCTCGATTATATCTGCGTCCATGGCATCCACAATTCAGAGAATTCTAAAGAAAGGCTTTATGTGTTAGAGGGCCTCGCTTTACGTCATAAAATAATTGCCGCTATTTAGCCTATCCTTTTAGTACAGAACATAAAAGATCAAGTTAAGTAGCTTTAATTTCGGCTTTTTTTTTCGAGTTGTCGAATCATTTGGCTGTGTACTTCCCACACTATTTTTCTCGGATTGGAGTTAATTGCAATTGAAGTACTGATAATGGCATCATCGCCCTTAAAATCTAATCTTACATGTAAAGTAAATCTCTATTTTTTTGATATTACCCTTGTGCGTCATAGATCAAAATTTTATTTTTACCTAAGGTCGGTCACCAATGTTATCCCAAGGCGAAATGCCTCACATATTCCTTTCTTATAACATCCTTGAAACCGGAACCCAGCAACACTTATCTCTGTGTAACTTATAGTCAAACATGAGCTTCTACCCATAGGCAGTGGTACATTTGTTTGAAGAAATTCCAATAATAAACCCTTTAAATTATATTCTTCCTATAGATATCTTACAAATAATCTAATTTAGCGCGCTATTGACTGAAAGATAATATCATTTTTCCATTTACCTTACGCCTCTGAGGATTTCTTATGAATGAACAGGAAAATGTTAAAATAAATATCAAGGTGAAAGCTTCTGTATAATTATTTTTATTTGTATACTTCTACCTTTTTTTAGAATCGAATATTGAATTGATCGGCTTCATTACATACATATTATGTATTTTACGTAGGTAGACTCCTGAGACGCCTTTATTGTTTTGTGAAATGTTTAAAAATATTGTTATTCAAGTTAAATTCTAAATATATAGGAGCAATTTTAGGATAGGTGAAATTTCATAATAAGCTTTTATTTATTTGGGGAAAAAGCAATTTTCTTTATAAATACAAAATGTTTTTAAATAATTAAACATAGAAATAACATAGTTTCCACTGCTATATAGTACTTAGCAATAGAACAAATATTAACAGGACAAACAAAACTTGGCACTTAGAACTTATCGAACTGCTAGTAATATAAAAATAAGGAATTTGAAATACTTAACTGAATTTCAATGATTGCAGACCTTACTACCACCAAAACCATGAAATTGAGATAAATGAATTTGTTGTTCAAATTTCATGCCTTATAATGTAGCCTTTCACTACGAAAGAGATTAATATGGAGGTTAAATTGTATTTTAGTTGTGCATGCAAAATCGCGGGCAAAAGCAAATAAATAAAGTAATTAATAACACGATGGTCTCAAATATCACCACTCCCTTGCCTCTAAAAGTCGTGACGTAGGAGGCAAATAAATCCACCTATTACGGTCACAATCAGCCAAGCGTGGTGTTGAAGCCCGACAGGACTGTTTTCACGAGAGATCTTGAAAATAGTATCTACTGTCTATGGACTTGTAGGTGTGGGATGTAGATGCGTCACGATCAATTAATTACGTGCTTACTATTGAAGCTGTATACCAATGTTCAATTTATATAAATCTGTGTTTAAATGAAAATCGTTCAATATAGAAAATTTAATTTAGAGGTAATACTGTTGTGTTGTTATTAATGTTTTAGTAGCTTGTTTTTATGCGTTGGAAGTAAGATGATATTTTATAAACGAACAGCGCTAATATAGCTTATATATGTAACCGAGGCTCGGATCTTGGCAAGCCGGGGCCTTTGCCCCGGGTGGCAAATTCAGAGGGCAGCAAATTCAATTACTTTGATCATTGGGTCGTCCAGTAGGTAGTGAAACTCTGGGCACGAAAATTATTATTCGCGGGGCGCGTAGGTATACTCGTAGTTCAAATCCGCGCGCGCTCGCCCGCAGGAATCGCAGATCGAGACAGGACGCGTCAGGTTGACTTACGTGCGAAAGGGTTGAAGCTATATTTGGAAACTGTTTTAAACGTGTGTCGTTTTATAGTGCTTACTATTTAGTTCTTGTCGATCAACCGAAGGTGAAAAACCTACTGATTGTATTAGTGCCGCATAAATAAATCTATCATAACTCAACGGTTGCCTTTCTAGGTAAGTATTTTATCGTACCTATCTTATGCTGCTATAAGTTACTTTATTTAATTTGTAAATTTAATAAAATCTGTACAGACACTTGCGTCTTTCGTATCGTGTTTTGTTTATTACACTTTGTTTATTACTGCCCGCGCCGCCCTTTATTTTATAATTTATGTTATTACATGCAAATACTTACCTGTAAATAGATATAAGTAGTCAAAATAAATAAGGCAGTGAGTGGCAAATTGTGCCCTTTGAATAAAATATTATACTATATCATCATTATATTTTTTATAGTATGGAAGTAGCAAACTAGCACATGCAGACCACCTGATGGTCAGTAGCACTGCCTCAATGGACATCCGTACCCTCCGTAAGATCAAAGTCTCACCTAAGGTTAGCCACTGATTCGTTGCTACCCCTGAGGAGTAAATATGTAAAAGTATGTCTCTTGTATGAAAGAGCTCTATCACCTTTTTTGCGCGTTAACTTCTTTTCATTTTTCGTACGCAGTCGCGCGCCGGTGCGGTATGGCCCGGGCGGTTGCCAAGTGCTCGCGCGCACTCATCAATATCATTACTCCTTTCGTAAATGTAGTAATAGTGAGATTGTAGTTAAGTAGTAGTACCTACGTTGCGTTGCTGTAGATTAATTTACCAAAATTACCAGATTGAAATGTTTTCAACAAGGAAATTAATTAATATTGTTTACAGGTTGAAATAATCAGCGCACAAAGAAAAAATATGTAGGTGTGAATGCCCAGTTAAAAAAATTGTCAGAAATAGCGGAAGCCTTGGAAGAAGTCAAGCAAACTTCTCATACTCCAGAAGCTAAGTACGAGGCAGTGACCTGCCTGTTAAGAGATGACTCTCTTAACAGTTATAAAGTTAGAGTCATTCTTAATTTAACTATTTGGGCGAATATTCTTCGCGAAATCAAACGAGTGAATATTGAAATTCAGAAAGAAGATATTATCCTTGCACGTTCCATCACACTAACAGAACTATCCAAAAAATGAGATATAAGAGGCTGGAGAAGTTGCTGAAAAAATAAGCGTTCATCCTTGATTTTGTAAATTAAACGAATACCGAAACGCAAAAAACATTTCTATGAGATGTGTGAAGACGAATTACGAACACTCCAACCTGTTCAAGTCTTTTATCAAAGAGATATTTGATAGAATCATATCAGAAATTAAAAAGAGGTTTGAATTTGCTATCATGCTCAATTTGAATTTTGCGTTTCTTAATGGTGTAAATATAATAAATATGTCAATCGAAGAACTGCAAAAGCATGGAGCAGATCTGGCAAGAATATACGAGCGTGATTTAAACAAAGTCGAATTCTGCCAGGAACTCTACGTTTTTCACTTAAGCTTCACTTTTATTTGGTGATATAGGACAACAAATCTATGCGCATAATTTGCACGATGCTTTTCCTAACATTCGTATTGCATTGCGAATTTATTCTACGCTTCCTACTACACCCGCAAGCTGTGAGCGAAGTTTTAGCAAATTAAAACTTATTAAAAATTATTTGCGATCAAGTCACACGAGATAAATTATGATAAGGTCATAAATATATATTTATTATCATATATATATAGATTTATTTGCTGAACAAAAAGTTCAAAGTGTAAAATTGTAATTCCAATTCAACACATAATTATATAATTGATTTTGTTTTATCGTACATACTTTTATTTCGAATCCTATCCTGTGGTATTTGTCTAAATATCTATGAATAAGTTAAAATAAATTTAAGTGGGTGGGGGCGGCTTTTTATGGTTTTTGCCCCGCCTAAAAAATTGTAGATCCTGGGCTGGTGTAGCCTATATGTAATGCCACTTCTTCGTTACATACTTAAAGTACTCAGAAGTAATTTTTAACTATTCATTTTTCCAAATTAGGTACTTACTGAAATCTCAGTTTAGACAATGTATTGCCGAACCCTCGTGTTAAGCCTCATAACGAAAGGCAATAAAATTGTTTTCAATTACCTAATAGCTATAAGAGAACATTATCTTTATAGCCCCTTAGTAATGACTCGAAACGAAACGAATGATAATTGCGTCATAAATAGTTTATTACTCCTGTAACAATAATGTTTCGACGAATTTTAAAATCACTTAGAATAGTGAAATTTATAGTGACAATTTTATTGATTTGCCCTGTGATTTGTCAAAGAAATAAACTTACAATGGAAGGAAAGATTGTCGGCGGTAGTTACGCAGATATCACGAATTTTCCTCACGCAGTGTTCTTATCAATAACCTGTGGACATATGAGTATGATATGTGGCGGATCGATTGTTAACCAACACATAATAATAACGGCTGCCCACTGTTTATCTGAATGTAACGAACGTATCAGTGTGGATGTGTATGCAGGACATGAAAATTTAAAAGAGGTATGTTTTAGAGAAGGCATGCTTATATGCGCGGCTAATGTAAATCGAAGCTGTACAGATCTTCCTATAACTCTGAACAATGTTAAGTGAGGTTGGCACTTGGAAAGCTGATCTAGTGTTGCCAACTCCGCGGTCCTTAATTTTTATTATTTTTTCGATTTTAATTCATAAGAGTGGCGGCCAAATCTCGTGAATAAGTTTTTTGAGTTCCAGTTATTAATGACGTCCTTTATTTTTGGCCATGATGAAAGAAACACTAAATTCTTTTTTCGTCAACTTTATACACGGCCAAATCACATTTCGGGGATATTAAAAATTGTTTTAAATTTCCCCTTAATAGTTATAAAAACTAGATTGACCGCTACTAGCTAATTTCTTGGACCCTTGCGTACTTCGTGGGAAGGTTAAGCCGTCGATTATTATAATTGTACATTGGTAAAATCTTTTGAGAGATGGTTTATAAACATCCGATTCGGGTTGACCGCTCACCCGTAGTGTTCTCCGTAATGCTAATAGTTTTATATTTTAGTGATATCCATCATCGTTACAAGAAATTCAAGTTTGACGACACGTGTGGCGGAGCGGTCATCATACCGGTCCGACACGCAGTGGGTCCCGGGTTCGATCCCCGGCCAGACAGACATCTGAATGATGAGTTTAGGTTTCTGTTCTGGGTCTGGGTGTTTGTGTATTCGTCTTTGTGTGTCCATTGCAACCACGACACAGGAGAAAATCCTACTGTGGGGCTATATAGAAAGTGTGTGTCTTGTTACTATTACTCCCTGATGTACGAGTAGTAAAATAATAAAAAAAAAAGTGTACAGATTCATTAATGTTGGTAAAATCCTTTAAAGATACTGTCAGAGGATAAACATTTACTCTCAAGTTTTTAAGGGTTGATATTCTTTTTAACTTAGACAAAGTACGTTATAATAGAACTATATATTTACAGGTAACAGTAGTAAGAAGTGGTAATAGAATAGCAATTCATAAAGAATTCAATGAAGACACACTGATGAACGACATCGCTCTAGTACTCATGTCACAGAAATTACCATTAGGCCTGAGAAGCTCATAGCTCGTGTTGCAGGATGGGGTATTACTAATGTGAGATGCAAATTTAATTACGTGATTATTCAGGTATTTACCCGACTGCGTCAGAAGGAGGGTTATGCTTTTCGAGCGTATGTATGTATGTCAGTATGTATGTATGTCCGCATACAAGTTAAACAGTAAGACAAACTGTAACGTATGACATATCATTGGAATCGTTTCAGTTTGCAGTGTCATAAACCATTCCAAAACATAGATACAATATAAAACTTTATTTTACTGTTTTGAGGCAAACTCATAACAAAAGTTAAATTAAATATATTTCTATAAAACCGACTGCTTAAAACAATGAACTGAAACTAAAGGAATCGTTTTTAGACAGTCGGGATTTTTTTCCAATATTTTAACAATGTTACATATTTATTAATTTATTTGTGTGTATGTCGATCCTACTCTAAAATACAAAGGATCCTCTTTCTCGTAGGCTTGACATTCACGCAAGGGATTAAGAGGGATCTTGTCTACTTACAAGTTGAATATAATATACGTTTCCAGGCTTATTGTCTGTTAAAATAGAATGATAATACTCTGAAAACAAACTGAACCAAAAATAGGTCTACCAGCTTTAAAACTATATTTTAACTAGAGGAGTTAATATTATCCATTAGTAAAGTTCTAGATTAATTGATAATTACAAGCAAGAGTCCTAACGAAATTAAATATTTTTATTTTGTATTATCTAATTATTTATTATAGGCCAACGAAGACCTTTATAATTTGTCAATTGCAATTTTTTTTTCTTACACTACCATCGGACAAAAACACGACTGATCACAAAAATCCGGCAAGAAATTCTGCGAGATTGTCTTTTTCCTTTGTAATCAGTTTATCTGCACAGAAATATACCTCAGTTGTTAATATTTATAGTCTAAAGTTAGTAAGTCAAATTACAGTAGGTACTGTTTTCTACATCCTTCCTTCTTCCGTATGGAGTGAAAATTTATAATAGGAAAAGTTGTAAATATACATTTTTAAACAATAGGATATGACCAGGGAAAGAACCATAAAGTTGAAGATGGTAGAGCAGCCTTTACATAGCCCAAACGAATGTGCCATAGTCGGCAATCTTCACAAGGGTATGACGTGCGCAGGAAATATAAAGGATCCCGCAAATAGACCCTCGAAGTAAGTAACGCCTTTTCTATTATCAAATCAACTGGTGCCGTGTGATACATACGAAAAGTAGGTTCGATTTCCTGTTTCCCGTATACGTCGTATGCGACTAAGGGATTCAGTCTAGAAAAGGAATAATAGCGTCTGCCTGTGAAGTTATTGACAGGCACCATTTATTCTTGTTATATACATACTTAGATACAGTAAACGAGCATGCAGCCCACTTGACTTTTAGTAGCCACTACCGTGAGCCGAGCATCCCATTAATAGTATAAATGCGAAAGTTTATATGTTTGTTATTCAATCACACTAAAACAGCTGAACAGATTAACATAAAATTTTGTACGACTATATGACCTGGTTTGACATTGGACTATTATTTAGCTTAATGTTCAAAATAATGTAGGCGAATCGGGTTTGACGTATTATTTGTGACGTCATTCGCTTGGAATATTCATTTGTTTTTTAATGATGTAAAAAGAGACTTTTTTTATAATTTGAAAATAGCAAACGAGCATGCAGTCTAGCTGATGGTAAGTGGCCACTGCCGCCCGTGGCTACCTGTAATCAAGCCCAGATAAGATCAGGTGTTACCTGAGGTTAGCCACAGATTCGTTGCTACCCCTGAAGGCTAAGTTGGAACTCCTCGGATAACTTACCACTTACCACACCCTTCAGACCAGAACACAGCAATTTATAACACTGCTGTTTAAGCAGAAAAAGGTTTGGCGGTGGTCGAACCACAAAGAGTTCTAGCGCCTAAAGTTTTAATCGATTTTAGAACCAGGGTTTTAATACAAACGCATTGTAATAAAAACTTGGTTCTATAATATTTTATCGGCACTACATTTCATACGATTTTAAACCACTCATACAGTTTTCAAATCTCTCTAGACCTAATTCAGAAGCCTACACACACGAAGTCACGTGTATTCGTTAGTCGCGAGTACCTATACGCTAGTCTGTACGCTACCTGTTGACCCTGTGAGTGACTATCATGCTTTGATACCCCTGAGGACTAATTTGGAACATCATCTTCCTTACCGCACATTTCGAACCAAAACACAGCAGTGGTTAACACTATTGATTTAAGGCAAAATAAGCCTGGAGGTGGTAAAATTTAAACTACAACTATAAAAGCCTTATTACCTTTATAATACAAATATTTGATAAATGGTAAAAAAAAATCACCAAAAAATTCTTTAATACATTTTCCATTCAGACTCCTCGTCATATGGTCATAAAACAGCCTGTCGTCTTTCTGTCGACTCAGAGCGACATAGTATATTTATAAAATGACGTGTTCTTTATGAACAAGGAAATTAATTATCTCGGGAAGGGCCAGTCACAGGGGCTCGACAAAGGTCAGAGTCGTCTGTCAACGTACACTTATCAATCTTAGTTTAACGACATTCGGGCGCCATGAGATAACAAATAAATTTCATACAATATATGTATATAAACATATACAATATATATTTATATATACATATATATTATCATAATATTTCGATTTAT
>MOOZ01001050.1:115411-136472 GCA_002930495.1 Cecropterus lyciades
TAACTTTCATATTCAAGCTGCATTGTCTGACTCTAACCTATGTATACATAATTATCGCATTTCTTGGTATACATTTCTCATATGTATCATCTTAATGTATCCCAAAGTCCGGAAAGTTCCACGCGGTGCTCCCATAAAAATTAATGTTATCAGAAACGTGTCAATGGAGTGTGTGAGCTATCTTGGTGTTCGATAATGTATGACATCCCAGCACTTTGTACGTAGCCCTCGTGACATGGTATGCGATAGCCCGCATAAAACGCCTAGGTGAATAATTCCTTTGTCAAGGGTATTCGATACGTACCCAACAACAGATATCTCCGGAATGTCACTTTTGAAACTTGTTTAGCGGGGTTCGTACGTGTTTTGCGATCCAAATTTTGTAAAGGTATTAATAGTGTGACTTTTATGTAATTATACAACTTCAAAAAAATCTAATCTATTTGCCGTAATATGTTTATCAGGAGTTGCTTCATTATTCATAAATTCTGTTTTAGAATGAGCAAATAAATCACATCACCCCGCTCATTCTCGCATTACAAATGGAAACCTACTTTATGTCATAAAAAGCCGTAGTTATTTCCATTATGTTCACAATGACTTATCTCCAACAAAAGGCAATCGAGTTACGTAAATCACACAGCATGAACTCCACGCACATTGGATAAATGAACATCTGTTTAGATTGCAGCGCCTGAAATATAATAGATAGATCGCATTACTCGTGTAAGTTGAAATACCACTTAAGGAAAAGGATTTGTAAATCCGCCTTGTAAGGCGTAATGTCAGAATTAGGCCCTTGCAGATGAACCGAAGAAGTAGGAAATGAATTAAGACCAGTATGAGGATGAATATCAAACGACAACGCAATTTTGATTTTATTACTGTTTCGAAACTATCTATCTAAATTTCAGAAGAGTTTTGTACGAAGATTGCAGTCAATTACACATTTCGAGAAGAAATTGGGCGCAGATTCCTTGTAATTATTAAAACGAAATCATGACAGCATCCTCATTCCTCAAGGTGTGACTTATTTTCATATACACTATGTTTTACTCAACTCCTATGTAATATCTCGTTACCATACAGGCTAGTAGCGACTGCGTACTTTTTTACACGCTTATAATATCACTTACAATTTAATACATTAAGTCTAAAAACTACACAAGTCGAGTGGAAATTCCCGCGAATCATACAGGACAGAATTGGATGCACAAATGGCTCGGGATCTCATAAAGCTGCGACCATTCAACCGAGATGCAGTGTCACCAACTAGGGATACCGGGCTACCGGAGGCTAACGGTCGCGCGCATTCCGCCCTTCTCCCTACCAGCTAATTGCTTCTTATGCGAATGTCTCGCCATGTTAATCCTTTGTAGCGCATTGTCAAGCTCCGGAATAAAGCTACGGGTCTTAAACATAACTGTGTATTGTTCGTCTATTGCCTTATTGCGCTAACCCGATAAGTATCTTAACTTATTGCCACAGTTTGTCTACGATTGCAAGTCCACATTTGCTAATATTGATGTATGTTTGATTTGATGTTTTGCAATATGTTTGTTTTGTTGTATGGAACCCTAAGCTCGTTTGTCAAGACCTAAATTGTCGATTTTGTGTACCTACTGTCTATGTTGTTTAAAATGACATCATTCTTACAATATTTTGTTCCGTAACCCTCTAGTATTTTAGCTTTAATTATTTTTAAGATCTCATTGCAATTAAATGTTTGGAATGAACCTGGATTTCTTTTGGCAATTTTTGTTGTTGTGGATTACGACCAAATGAACAAATACTAGTATAACTTTAAGATTCGTAAGATAAGATGTTTTCGTTGTAAACAGCATTCCTCTGTTGCTCCATTTATATTTAGCTAATTTTATAACATAGTGGAATGTGGAACATCGCTTGCGATCGCTTTAATTTTATTTTTATCGCTGTAATTTCGCTCTACATTCATTTATATCTTTAATAACTAAGCCATTGGTTTCCAATCGTAACGAGCTGTATGTGGCCCACTAAGTATTAAAAAAGTTCATATTCTATTTTGCCTATGGTCTAAAAGGTATTGAGAACCACTGTTCTAAACTCTGTACAACCATAACATGGAACACTTTGCAAACCAAAGCGTCTTTTTACCACCGTCTTCCCATTATTCCTTGAGCATAAAACTACATTGTCAACTCGACAGAACGAGGCAAGGAACCCATTTGGTTTAATACATTCACTTCACACCACTATAGACAGCGTCGTGCACAGCGGGGGGTTTGTTTACAACCTATTAGAATGGTTTGGTTTTACGATTGAATGCAACTATTCTGCTGGGACACGATCTGCGGATTGTGGTGTACGTTTTCTACTTAGGAAACGGAATGAACTGACACTGCTTTTGTTGTTGTCATTTGTTTTTGTTGGCCGAAACCACATTTGTCCTCAAAACGAATCCAGTCAAGATTACGTAATGTAACTGACTCGACATGTTACAGACACTTTGAAATATAACATTTTTATAAATTATCAAAAATAGGGCTTAGGATAAACAATTTATCAATAAAACCTTGCAGTGTTTATGCTATAAAAATCCATATTCGAAACATACGTAAAGTCTGTTAACCCCAGATGACGGTAGACTAAAAAAATCTGTCACTCTAAGAGGAGGCACGTGACCAGAAGTAAGACAATAATGGGATTACAATGAGGTTGGCCATAGATGCGTTACTACCTTTGAGGACTATTTTGAGACACTTCAATAAGTACATATATTCCCCTTACCATTCAAACCAGAACACAACAGCGCTTATTTGTGATGGTGGTGCTTCTGTAGAACCACAAAAGGGACCTTTGGTAATAGGACTTACCATTCCCTTTTTTAACATTTATCCAAACTTCTAGTAAAGATTCTTTTTAGCTATAAAACCGCTTTATGAACAAACTAAAGTTTTGTAAAATTGTTTGCTCTTTATTTGTTGTTACGATGATATGCATTACATTGTTACTAAAACATTACGTAAACTACGTGATTGTCCATACCACGTCGCGGTTCCTCTGTCCACCATCAATGCAATCAGCCAATTTGCAATGCAAAGTCTGATCAGATTGCACATAAATTATTCTCTAGAAATATTATAACCGAACTCGTTTATGTAACACAGTAAATAGTTCCGTCAGATACCCTTGTATTTATTAATCATGGGCTGGATGCATGAATAGGGTATATTTTTAGAAAAATATTTTTTCATATTTTTTACTATTCGAAGGTGCCATTATTACATATTGTCAAACATTGTAGTTAAATCATATGTATAGCGGCGGCATACATTATGGGGCGGATATTGGAAAAAGTATTTCTTTTGATACATATATTTTTTTAATAATTTTGAAGTAATTGTGATTATTGCTGCGTATACTTTTGCTAACTACACTTCTTATTTTATTTATCAATTCATTATATACATATAATATTGTTAACTAGTTTAGTATTACTAACATACTACATACTTATATACCACAGAATTTAATAAACCAATGATAGTTAAATTATTACATTGGCCATAACATTTTTTAGCCAACCGCACTAGTGATGATTATATCAATTCCATTGTAATGACGTGTCATAGTTCTAATGACTAATCATTAAATATCAAGGCCTGTATCACGGCTCATTAGCGACCAAAGTTAGTCTCTATGACTATTAATGATAGGTCTCGGTCGTATAACGAGTCGACTTACTCTATGTCTGGCTTGGTAATTATTATGGAAGAATTTCTTAGCGCCGTGACATATTAATATCAAGTCGCATGTGTGGTGTAGTTAATCTCAAGTTTTTTTTTTATAGTATGGAAGTAGCAAACGAGCATGCAGCTCACCTGATGGTAAGTGGCTACTGCCGTATTGACTTCTGTTATCAACCCTAGGGAAGATCAAAGTCTCACCTAAAGTTAGCAACAGATGCGTTGCTACCCCTGAGGACTAAGATGGAATGCCTCGGAAAACTATGTATTCCTTACCACACCCATAAGACCAGAACTCAACAGCGAATAATGCTGCTGTTATTAGGCAATTTCTGCCTAAGAACAGCAGCGCGTGGGGGTGATAGGTGTGGCGGTGGTGCTTCCGAAGTCGAACCACAAAGAGTTCTACCTCCTTCAAAGTTACAAACGTTGTATCATTTGTTTACAAACATGTATGAAACATGTCTACCCGCTGCTGTACTTTGTTGAGCGCGGGTCGCTTCTCAGAATGAGAGTTTAGATCATAGTTGACTGTGCTATGACTGGTTGTGCCATGAAATTGTCGATCATTATACTTCCTATACCTTTGAAAACTTTTTATTTATCAAATTTAACCTGCAAAGGAGCATGCAGTCTATCTGATAGTAAGAAGTTTTTACCGTTCATCTGTAGTGCCGATATCTGTAAGCAACTTCTTGTAGGACGAACACTAATAGGTTCTCTGAGGAAGGAGAATTCTCAGATATGTAAATTAAGCGAAATTTTGAAGAACGCTATAATTAATACCTAATATCTACGCCATTTTTAAAGGACCGCCAACTTGACAGTCTTGAATTCACATCGCTAGTCTATGACTTGTAAATAAAAATATTATATACTAAACATTGTAATAATAAGGCTTTTGATTATATAGGTGCCCGGCTAATGTTTCTCGAAAATCTCTTGAATTGGCATACATATCATGTCTATCATCTTTTGAGTAAACGACTGCTCTTGGCTGATTTTGGCGCTTGATGATTTCATCTTCGTCAGTACTTTAATATAGTTCTTTAAATATTTATTTTCCTGTTTTAAGGAATGTGAATGGCCAAATTTTAAGGTCAATATTGTAGCATTTTGGTCAGTTCGAAAAGCTTAATAGACGTCGACAATAAATTATAGCGGTCAGCCAAGTGATCTAGAAGAAAATACGTAGTCCGTAATACATTATAATCTGTACTAAATCAATTAATCAACGTTGTGCATTAATTTTAAATCCATAAATCAAGAATGTGATTGTCGTTCTGACTGGCTTGGTCATTAACCGTGGTTTCACTGGCCCATACGACACGGCATCGAAATTGCACCGATACACTCACTGTTACATATACTTCTTTGAAACTGGTTCTACTAGGTACAGTTCGACTGGGGAGGTACCACCGCCACACCTTTTTCTAGCGTTTTGGCATACCTATGCCTATTAATCTACATTAAAGGCGGTCGTCTTAGACCTCAGGAGTGGCAACGCATCTGGAATCAGTTTCAGGTAGAACCCCACTTCTATATATGTTTACAAACTAAGTCACATGTGTTCGTGGCCACTTACCATCAGGTGGACTTCTAATCTACTACTTCAATCGTTTTAAAATAGTTTGTATCTGCAATTCACACACGGCTGACGTGAAACTGAAATATTTTATTAATAATAAATATTAAAATATTTCTGAGTATAAGGGTATTACGACTTAAGCTTTTTCAAAAATCGATTATGGAATCACTGCAGTCCATATTGGGATTATATTTCGCTTATACCAAACTTGAGAGCTTAGCATATGTAAGCTATAAAGTAAATTCGTTTACATGATTCAAAAAGTGGTACAGTGCCATCTAGTAGCGCCGACAATTGCTTTCCAAACGCATTTTCGTTTCATCGAGTTTCAAATCACAACGATTCTAAAGAAGATTCACTTCAAAAAAGAACCCCGAAAATACTTATTTGTAAGTTTAACGTTCTTTATACGTATGCACGTGGTAACAGTCGTATAAGGAAGTTCATGTTATACCATAAAATTTCCAAGAATCCAAAAAAAAAATGAATGAAACAGTGCGTCATTTTCTGCGTCCATAAATCTGAAATTGCGACGCTGCCTCCGACAGCGTCCGCTATTGAACGCTTATTTACGCGTTTTGCTTGTTCCCAATACGATCAATATATCAATTTGATAATGTCACGGAGGAAACATATCGATACGTTATGCATTTTTCATCACAATCGCTGTAAATTGTACGATACAATCGATACATTTATATGCCGGTTTTATTCATTTTGTTCTGTCGTTTTCCCTATGTTGAACTATTTTAAAAGCTACTGTTACTGTACTTGTCTTTTTTACCTTTTTACATCCCACTGCTGGACATGTTCCTCACAACTCTCCATATCACTGCTTCACACACACATCAATTGGTTGAAGAGGATGTTTTCGAACCACTTACAACGCCTCAGACCAGCTTGAAAAATGTATGTCTAATGACAACTACCACCGACGTCACAACATGCTCAGAAACGCGCATAACAATACCCACTAGCGATCACCCATCCAACTTCGAAAAGTGCTCTTACTTAGTTTCGTAACAGACCTACACAAGCAACTAACTCTCCTACTGTTTAAATCTTTACTAATAATTCTAACAATAACTGAAGCGTATTCCCCTTGTTTAATTTAAGCTCGAGTTAATTTGAATAACAATGGCATATGTTTGGTAGTAAGTTTAGTTTTCCTCGTACTTCTATAACGGACTTGATATTTACGTAATTGCGCACGCACGGCGCCGTTAACCAGAACTATAGGATAACATTTAAGCCTAAACGAACCTAACTTTATTATAATACGCGTTTTAATGGAAGACAAATAAACGTACAATCTGGTGTATAAACTAAACTGTATAAAAGTTAGATTAAGTTCAGCCGTGACCACGATCCATGCAACTGGATCGAAATATTGGAAATAAAGAATTAAAAAACCAAGGGTCTTGAATACCATATTAAAATTAATAAATTTCGCGGCAATGGTTGGTGATATTAGTGCAAAATCGTATATGTACGTATGAAGTAACGTTATGAACTTATACGACCTTTCAACTGGAGTATGCAAGTGATTCGCGGTTGTCCTCAGCGTGACTAAATTGACGTATTCTGGAAGACTAAACCGCGATACCGTCAAGGAGGTAACACACATGTAAATAACACTTAATTAACATAACGATAGAGTTATTCTATTTGACGTATTACGGTGGTTATAAAGCAATAAAACCGCAACAATGTATATGATTCAAAACCAGCGATGACTAGCGGTCTCGTATCACTAACCGGTTTTCCTGCTACAGCTCACGGTGACGTCACAACAGAATTAAAGGATTACACCATATAGACACACATAATAAATATTGCATTGCGTATCTATCATGTCGCGAATAATTTTGTTCGGAAATAAATTGGTTATCATTATTAAAAAAACATAGTACTATACATAGTTTTATACTTGTAGAACATCGATTCGTCGTTGTAATCTAACAAAATATGTTGAGCGCCGGAACTTCGGGACTATGTACCTACTCTGTACTGTGTATGAAAGAAACCGAGATATATTTAAATTATTTTTTTCTTTTTTGTGCCTTTTTTTTTGGTAATTTTTATTTTGGAGTCGGTTAAAAAGAAACGGTTTTGTACTTGAATAAGATACAATGCTTACCATTGTATTTTTCTGCTGCTTTATTGATGTTACGTAATTTACAGGTTATCTCAAACAATAGTAATAATATGTATTGATTTTTTGTTGATGAAAATCAGGCAGCAAAAACGGTTATTGCAAATTGCAAACCAAGCAGTTATTGCTCAAGGTTAACAATTTAAACCGAAAAATGAGTAACGATGGTTTTTGTGAGGCTATTTTGTGTCGGTTACGAAATGGTTACTAAACCAGGGAGTTAATTCGGATATTTTTGCTTATTCAGTTCTCATATTTTTTATTCATAGTTACAGCAGTTTACAATGAGAGTAAATTCTCCAATAGCAGCTTTTTTATACTTAAACCTAACAATAGGGCAGACGAGCTACCTGATGGAAAATAGGCATCGTCGCTTATGGACATTTGCAACACTAGAGGATTACCCAATGCAGCACCGGCTTTGAAGGAGAGCATGTTTGAAACCTTTGAAGTTTCGAACGGGATGCTTGATAAATCTTCAGAATTAAGGTCTTTCCATATTTCGCTCGTACACCGTACGAATGTTATAAACCGGTATTTTTTTCGCATATTCAGTAGGTCTTTTGGCCACATGTTATACATAAACGTATTACGTTGTAAATCTCGAAACGTGGCGTGAAAATTCAAAACGCGTGTTGCTCTATTTTTACATCTGACTTCATTCGCCGCTAATACAACACGCACTGTTCTATGCGTGTACGCTCAGACCGCGACCGAAAGGTATAAGACGTCATACGATAAACAGAACAGTATGTTATGTAAGGGTGCATGTGTATTAGAAATTAATTGAAAGTGAAATATAACATGACCAAACCCACATGAGTGTAAACGATGTCACTTGCCAAAGTATGTCAATTTTAAATGTCTTTGAAATCCATTATTGAACATACTACTACGAACTATTCTATAAAGAGAACTTTTGCTGTAGTTACCGTCGCTAGGCTATGGATGTAGATTAATTGACGACCGCAGAATATGAGTAATTTATCTGGAAAACTGCTGCTCATTACCAACGGATCGGGGTTTTTCGTTGTGGGACGGGGAGATGGGGGATTTAAAAAAAATGTGGTTTCCAATAAAGCGGATGTTGTTTAGATTTTGTGGGATAGTTGGGTCTTAATTCTCATTTTTCCAGTTGATGAATGACTACGACTATTTAATTAAAGTGAAATTTCGGACGACTTGAAATTAAGCAGTTAGTCGCCAATTTCGACATTTTAATAATGATTTAATTACTTTAATCATCTTTTTAACGTTACGACAATTTAATGAAAAGTTGACAATAATGATGATGGTCAATTACAGTTGTTAAATGGTCGGAATGTGGGCGACAAAAAGTGTCATACAAAGGAAGCGTCTCTTAAGAAAATTGTTGATAAAGGGCACATCAACTTATGAACAAAGGAATTGTGGTGAAAACAATAGCGGTTAATGGGTTGGTAAATAAAAGGAGCGGCGTATCCGTTACCAGACCTTGACCCTATTGTCACTCTAACCTTTGTTCTGGCGGAAAAATAAAAAGTGGTTCAATGTCGTCGCTAAAAGCCACACAAAGAACTGTGCCTATTAAATTTCTTTCAGTGTCTATACAATAGTCGCTAATGTCACTAATTATATTATTTGTATTTATAGAGAAAAAGTCAATATTTCTTTACATGTATATAGATACAAAGTAGAGTCTTTCGAACCATTTCAGTAATTAATATGAGATTAGTTCTTTTGAAGTAGGTATTATAATAACAATGTATTCGACATTATTCATAAGCTTTTGTAAGATCCAATTAAAATATGATTAGTCGTTTCCAATCTTAACAAGCAGTCTTTAAAATTCTTAGAATCAAAAAACTTAATGTGAAAACAACAAACACTGTTACCAACTTTTGTCTACTATTTAACACCATTACACCACACTGCATTTCGTAAGAAGCTTCAGAACTAAATTTATTCTAGACCAACCGGCAAACAAATAATCTGTGCCTTGTCTGTCAGTAATATAACGATATGATATCATATACATTCTATGAGAATATGCATGCTTCGCAGAAGTTTACTTTAAGTTATATTAGGATTAACCGATCAAACATTTGCTGCCAAAACACTCGCCGATAATGATTTATCTATTTGAATCAAATCAGGATTTACTGCAGGAATATCTTGTATGGCGTGGATTAGTGACTCGTACATCTCGAGTCGAGTACGTGCGTAAGTTGGAGGGGTAATACGTAGGTATTATGATCGTCTGAGTGGTGTGATGTTATAATCCTAGCTTTTGAATAGGGAGGGTGTAGTGCGTAGGATTTTATATTTATTTTCATTGAGAGTAAGACAGGCTAGCTTTAAAGCAAAGTTAGCGCGGTGGGTATTTTAACTATTGTGGTTTGGTTAGTTTTTTAATTGGATCAGCGTACTGCATAGAATATTTTTCTATTTTGTGTTGGATAGTGCCGTATTGTGTCTGTGTTGAAAGCATCATACCCTCTCTTCCCATTGATTTCGTTGGAGATGACTAAAGGCAAAATCCAAGAGATGGGCAATTTTTTTGCGGTCACGAACACGTATGCATGCGTCACTATTTTTATTTTTGGGCTGCCCTTTTAGGTTCAGCATAGGGGAATATTTTTGATTAATTTTATTTTCATTCGGATATTTGATACGTTATATTATATATTAGGTATATTCCTAACTATACAAAATTTGTGTTTGTGTGTTGTATATCATCCATTCGTTCCTATGATATCATCAACTTTATCATAAAATCTCATTTATAGTCATAGCATACTGCTGAGATTATTTAATATTACAACCTTGCATGTATGTAATATGATGTTATATACGAGACGTGCAATTAAGTAATAAATTGTGTTTATAGTTCCGTAAACGCTCTCAATGATTATTAATACATATGAGCTTTTTTAACTATTTGAATCTCATATTACAGATAAAATTGACAAGTATGTTTTTACGAATCTGATTTTTTTTTGGTGCAATGAATGATATTTGTTCATGCAGACTACTCAATCAGGGTTTCACAATCGGATGTCAATCACAGATGTGTTGCTTCTACCAAGAACTAATATGGTTGTCTCATATGAAAGCTGATATATGAAATCAAAATAGTCTTTCTGAATTTGTTATTATCCCTGAGAACTTCGAACGCTTTGTGTATGTGGTTCAACCTTACCACACCCTCAAATCAGAGCATAGTAGTGTTTAATATTAATATTATGAAGCAGTATTAGGTGTGGCATATGTCTCCACAGTCACATATCATACGCCCATCGACCTCGACCCATCCCATTGCAGTCATCACACCATATTATTAATGTAGCTTCATACATTAATGACGCTGCCCTGCGTCATACATTTGCTAATTGCGAATTATATTTTGAAACCAAGGACGTGCTACGAAAATTTAATTATGCTGTGTATCACAAAAAGTGTTGAGGAAAATAAAGTGGGGTGAATACAATTTATTTGGAAGAATAACTAAAGTTTTGCGATTGTGAGTTCATCGTCTGGGTTGTCATGTATGCAATAATGACCTAGTTATGTAATTATGGGTCTCGCAGTAAGATTTTACATTTCAATCCCAGGCGCGCACTTCTAATTTTAAGGTACGTGCATCTTAGAAATTCCGTAGCCGAATTTTTCCAGAGATATGTGAATTCGGACGTCAATCCGTACTTGCTACTGTAGCGATCATTGTGAATAAAAGTTCTTCTTACGGACTTCTTACTGACGGCATTGAAATAGTGACGAGTTAACGATGCTCCTCATAATTAACTTATCACTATCCCAATGCCGAACATCACGATGCACGGCCGTTTTTTATGTATAAAGAATCATAAATCATGTTTAGCAGGAAAGTAACTGTAGATGAAAATTGCAACACATTTCTCAGAAGTGATCTCAATTCTCAATACCGCATTGTAGTGACGTACTGAAGGATCAGATCATTAAATTAACTATGAACGTGCATCGTTTAGTCGGAATGCCGTTATTTCAGTCGATCGCGTTCTCGTTTCGAGCTAATGTTAGTTTTTTGAGGCCGCAATAAACAGGGTATAGGCGAATATTCGTCGATGATAGGTTATGCCTTAAAATGTTGTTTGTGTTACTGACGGGCGGATACAGCGGATAAACTGGCAATGAACTATTTATTTCGATATCGTTATAAATACTACATATAAATGGGATTAATACTGTTTAAGCAAACATATTACTTTTATTCGTTTCGGTGGTAATAATGTTGTCGACAAATCGACATGGGCAATATTATTTTTCAAATTATATATGGTCAGAGTTTGTTTATTTTAATCAGTTAATTAAGCCAATTTAACTGTGATTTTCCATTCAAAAATTTAATTATACTAGTTGCCCTTCGCAGCGGTCGAAATTCGACAGTAATTAAACCCAATTTTTTTTTCTACTACAAAGTTTTTATACGTATTTTCCTCTGCACATTAATTTTAAAATATTTTTTTTAAATGTCATTATAGGGAATGAGATTTAATTTAGTAAGCTGCATTTAGTTCTGCACTTGTTTTATATATAAACTATAAGTGTGCCAAATTTTATACTCCTCCGTCCGCGCAATTTTTGTAAAAAGGGGTCCAAAGTTTTTGCTTCACGTATTAATATAATGATAGTATAATTTAGAATTTTTTTTTTGTAACGATGGGGAAACCTTCAAAAGGTACCCGACGCCGTGGGAGCAACGCCGGGACGTGGGAGCAACGTTATGTGGGATATTTACCGCACTAATCCAACAACTAACAAGTATAATTTAGACCTAAAGGATTATATATTTCTTTTTGTCTTAGCAACCAAAGTATTATAGAATATCATGGAAATACGTACATATCAAAAGGTGCGAAACAGACAAGCCAAGGCTTTACTTATAAGTTTAAACATTAGTAGGTGTAATTCTGAATAACCGCGAACATAAACAGCAGATGCAAAGTTCAAAAGACAGACTTATCTGCTTAATTGATTTGTTTGTTCTCCCTGTAAATAAAAGTTGTTTGGAAGTGATCGTTGGTTTAGCAATGATACTGACCTTTGTAACGCTGTTGGCTGTAAGGTTTTTTCCACTCCGAAGGCGTCGTAGCATTTCCACTTCTATTTCCGTCTCATAACATTCGTGTCTAGCGCTGCTGCAACTTAGTGCTTGGACCTCAAGTTTGACTCCAATTCCATTTAAGTCTGAACCGATTCGCACTTGGTAGCACAGAAGACTATGGCCTAAACCTCTTGCTCTGAGAGGAGCGCGGTGCCCAGCAATGGGACAGGAATGGGTTGACGACGACATGATTCATAAATGAAAGTACACATGTACCATGAGATCATATTTACAAATACAATTACTATTTTTACTTCAATTTAGTAAGCACTAGCTTTTAACCGCGGGTTCGTCCGCTAATGGATTATGTTTAACGCGGTGAAAAAATATCCTATGTGTTATCTCAGGCTTTAAACTATCAGTGTACTAAATTAAATGCAATAAGTAGTTTTTGCGTCATAGAGTAACAGACATAAGTACACCCATTCTTACAAACTTTTGCCTTTATAATATTAATAAGTTATTAAAGCTCGTTTATTATCTAAGTTTTATTTAAAAAATGTAATATGTAGTCTAATTTAGATCAAAAACGCGCTCATCAAATCCGGTTTGGGCATGACAATTCGCAAGGAAGCCCTCTCGAATCGTAAGAGGGGTCGCTGAGGCGGGTCAATGCACCAGAAACATTTAAATTACACTTCGGTCCTCTGCCACATGCCACTCCTATATGCCACATATGGACATGTGTGAAATTGAAAGTATGAAAGAATGAATGGGAAGTTAAATACAAGTATAGTATATTGTCATATATATTAGTATGTTGTCATATTATATATTGTAATGTAGTAGTACCTTACAGTAGTAGTAGTAACGATACAAGAAAAAACCTTTTTGTTTTTTTGTTGTATAGCACGCAGAGTTTTGTGTATTGGTCTTTGTGTGTCCATGCACCCACGACACAGGAAAAAATCCTAGTGTGGGGATATGAGAATAGAAAGTGTTTATTTATTTCATTTATTAAATCCGACTAGTAGAATTTGTAAAACATACATACATACATCCTTACAAACTTTTGCTTTTTAATTAGTAAGATATTCACTGTTGAATTGCCACAATCCTCCTGTATACAAACTTTATTAATATATAAATATTTACCTTAACAATAGCACCTCACAATGTCACCTCAAAGTAATTTAAACTTGTTTTTATTTTATTGCTTAATGTAAAGATATAAAATATGGCTATGTCGGTTTTGTCGCTTTCATGGTCGAATACCCCTATTCAAGTTTAGCGCAAGTCATACTCCCAGCTCGATATGGTCAAATAAGATTTCTATTGTTGAAATGGATCAAATGTTATTTTCATTTTTCAATCGGCGCCTTCTCCGGGGTAAGCACGACTGACTTTATTAAGGACGAAAGCAAGTCATGATGGTAATAAGGGAGCATGGAAGATAAACTAGTTTTAGGTTAGAATGAACATGGCGTGTTTTCTATGCTTTGACTGTGTGCATACAACGCAGCCAAAATGTCCTGTAAATAATATAATTACTACCCATCTGTGCTATCGGAACGTATGATTGACATTATTCCCTAAAATATAACTGAATAACATATTCGAAGGTTTTAAAACTTTTTGTGACACCACCCCTACTTCTTTTTCTTCCTAAATAATAAATAAAGTGTGAATCGCTGCTTGTGTATTAGTTTAAGGTGTGTGGTAAGGGACAAATACTTATCTGAAACGTTCTTGTTTGTCCCTTAAAGTTAGCAACGCTTCTAAGGCCAAGATGTTAATGTCTGGCAGCGATCATTTACTATCAGATGGGCTGCAGATTTTCAACTTTAATAGAAAACACTTCCCATTCACGTTTAAATCAAACCTCGTGCGTTTGTATATAGGCACTTTTATTACATTGAAGTAGCGATCGAGCATGCAGTCCACCTGATGATAAGTGGCCACTGCCGGCTATGGATATCTAAAGTCAATCACAGATGCGTTGTTATTCCCGAAGACTAAAATGATCGCGTCATATAAAAGTGAACCTCAATTAAATTTACTAAATTACATAGATATTCCTGTTTAAATATCACCTAAATAAAGGTAGACACGCAACCAATCGGTTAAATATTGAAAACGCAGTTCGATGTCATCTTACACGTCGTCGGCGTGTAAAATGTTCCATGTAGTTAGGCCCTTATTGTCAAAATTGATTCCGAATTGATCAACGTGATCACCCGCATGTTACTGGTAATTACAGTTTTTGAACCAAATAATTATGGTGGAAAGAAATGGCGCGACTAATGCTAACAAGCTCATGTACTATGTTACGGATTATACTCGTACGTTACATACTAGATGTGCGCGGTTTCCTTCACGTTTAAAAAAATGTTATACGTATACTGGATGTATTTCTTTTTAATTATCACCTAAGTGGAAATAGACATGTAACCAATTTGCGTTTGAAATTTTTGACGGGAAGAAAATATGTCGTCGGCGTGTAAAATGTTCCGTGTAGTTAAGCCCTTATTGTCAAAATTGATTCGGAATTGATCAACGCGACCACCCGCATGTTACTGGTAATTACAGTTCTTAAACCAAATTATGGTGGATAGGAACGAGCGAGTAATGTTTACAATCTTAAGTTATAAGTTGCAGACTATATACTAGATGTGCCCTGCGGTTTCATCTGTGTTTAAATGTAGAGCAGATGGATTTGAAAAATAAATAAATAAGATATTACTCAAGATAAGCACAATAAATTTACAACAACCCTTTGATTTTTTTTTTAACACAGGGACAAATAGACAAACAAAATAAAAAAGTACCCAACTCATGTACGTAGTTGGTGCTACCATCTTTCGATCCCAGTTCGGAATTAAATCTTGATGCACACTTTTTTAGTAGAAATACCATACACGTGTATGGTAATGCAGAGTTGACAAATTCCCATCTTCAATTTACTATTATAAATTACGATGTTATAATTATTAAAATATTTAACAAGTACCTACCATTCAAACTAGTACACAGAGTGAGCATCCGTTATGACTCATTGATCTAAATGATCTAAATAGTCATTACTCATTAGTAATTGGCATAACTTATATAAGCGGGTTTGACCTCTTCGTGACCAGTCACGCAGAACAATAAACAAACTAGAACTCTACATATTTACTCCTCTTGGGTGGTCTATAAACGCATTAGGTGTTGACGAAAATTGACGGACCAATATTTGTTAGGATTTACTCTGTTGACAGACGATATGTCAAACTTTTCGTCGAATATTTGATCATTACAAACCACGGAGGAAGTAAACAAATAAACTCCTAATGTACCGTAAGCTTATTTTAATTAAGATTATATATAGAGAGAACATGTGAGCAGTGATAGCCTAAAAGTTGAAACTCGTCCGGTCAATCAAGGGTCCGAGGTTCAAATCTCCCACTAACTACTACTAAAACCACAGATTTTTCTAAATTTATGTCTGTATTAGAGATTTATTATCACTGCTTAACGGTGAAGGGAAACATCGTGAAACTTACACACCTGATAGTTCTTAAAAACATCTCAAAGGTGTGTGAAGTCTACCAATTCGCACTTGGCCAGCGCGGTGGACTATGGCCTAATATTCTCTTACTAGCTTCGCCCCGCGGATTCACCCGCGTAAGTTTCAACGTTGATATATACCTATAGCCTTCCTCGATAAATGGGCTATGTAACACCGAAAGAATTTTTCAAATCGGACCAATAGTTCCTGAGATTAGCGCGTTCAAACAAACAAACTCTTCAGCTTTATAATATTAAGTATAGATTCTCAATTATTATTATTATTAATCTAATTGATATTAATTGTATCATGATGTGTATTTCCATTTCAATAAGTATGCAAAATGTTCTCGCATTTGTCCTTTATTCACTGGATATTCCGCGGCTTGTTCAGATCAGTTCAGATTTCAGTTCATGCCAATTAATATATAACATAGTATCATCAAGAAAATTAATTAGCCATTAGGAGACTATTCGAATATTTCGTCTGTGATATAAAGTTATCAACCAGCAAGAGTTCTTTAAAATTGAAAGTTGTTGAACTGGTCTTAGCCTGAAGCGCTAAAATTTGTCTCTGAGAAAGAAACCTAGTATGTCTGCGTCAGGCGTTAGTAGTTACACAGGTTTCAATGGTGTAACCTGAACAACATTCGATACTGGGCTCTATCGTGGAGGCATAAAGGAAAGGTACAAAGATAAGGCATAGTCGATACTAGGCATAGTCGTTGACAGTTTTATTTGAAAACTACGCAATCGATATTTGGCTTACATATCGATATGGACTTTTTTCGTGCATATCAGAAGTACTGTTTGTTACCAATGTAGATTTGTGTAAATTGTTGACAAACGCATTAGTTTTACACATATTCAATTGTATTCGCTTCGTCTCTTTCTCACCACAGCCAGTTGTAAAAATCAAATGGAGTTGTAAGGAACATAAAGTCGAAAACCGTTTTAGCGTTTGGTTTTCCGTTTCGTACATTTGACGGTTTGTTGGTTTTGTAAAGGCAATGTATATCGATACGATATGTTAAAAAATAACGGTTTTTAGGTGTATCGGAACCGTGCCTAGCCGGAATAGGTTCCCACGCGAAACTGTAGTGGCAAGTGGGGAGATAAATATTTGTAAACACGAGTGCGAGCCCCCGACCTTGCCTGAGAACATTTGAGTAGACATGTCATGAGAATGGTATGATAGCGTTGTTTTGACTCATATTGACGCTGCGGCCACATTTTTTCCATTGTGTTTCGAGATAAGCAAATAGGTATGTTTACTTTTCAATTACTATGATGCCCTGGTATTTATCTACGTGATTGCTACGCGCGGTTCGTAAGGTTTGTTTGGAGCACTAATTGCATAAACCCACTATTTACACTATCCTAGAAGTAGTTAGGTTACTTTTTAGAGTTCCGTACCCAAAGGATAAAAACTGGCCGTTATTACTAAAACTCCGCTGTCCGTCTGTCTGTGTGTCTGTCTGTCTGTATGCAGGCATAGATAGTTAAATATTTAAGGCGGGCTCCCGCTCAACAAACGTGATTTTGCTAGATATTAATAAACCTAACATTTAGACGCTTGAAATATTTACAGAAATTTAAATTATATGTATATTTTAAAAATAAATAGTTAAATTGCAAAAAAAAAATTAACGGGGCTCCTATACAACAAACGTGATTTTTTTTTGCGGTTTTTATAGATAATGGAATGGAACCCTTCGTGCGCGAGTCCGACTCGCACTTGGCTGGTTTTTAAATTCTTGTCAATTTTACTTTCGCAAATGTATAGTTTACTATTCGTTTAGTTTATTTTCAGTAGCCAGTTGAGTAGTTACATACAAACGTCACGGCCCGTCAACATTTTCGTAAACAAACACATGGCCGCTTCTATTACCTCTACTGAAACCAAATACTAATTGTACAGTGAATCATTGTAGCGGGAATTTAATTAATTTCATAAATGTAGTCCCAGATGCGTTCAGTGGCACATGGATGAATTGGCTATATTTTTTGGTAGTTAGTTTATTCGGACGTCAGAGTAACACGTTTGTTATTAAATCTAGTAACATCGTTAAAAACATGAGAACAAAAACCCGACTGCTTAAAACGAAATTTTTGTTCAAATGATAATGGTAGATGTATTTCATTTAACGCTTATATGTGTTTTTGTCAAAATATTCAAGCAAAAGCATTATATGTATAAATTGGTCTGTTTGCTAGCTTTCATTTGATACCCTTATTGTCGTTTTAGTAAAAAGTAGTCCCTCCTCCCCCTTTTTCCTCTATTTCCAGGCGCCATTTTTATAAATTATATAACCTATGTCTCTTTGCAAACTGAGATGATACTAATGATATGTCATACGTCATAATACGTCAAGCCGTTTGGGTTGTAGCGCGTGCCAAAGAAATGGACATACATACAAACAGACATACATACATACATACAAATAGATATACATACATACGCTCGAAAAACATTAGCTTCCTTCTGACGTAGTCACCCGCTATCACTCGCATCCATTACCTCTAGTGAAACACACAGACATATATCCAAATATATGACTGACTGAAACCAAATACTATTTTTTTTTTGCTATATGTAAGGAGCAAACGAGCATGTAGTTAAACTGACGCTAAACGGCAACTGCCGCCTATGGCCATCTGTAATTAACCCCAGAAAAGATTGTACGCTTGAGGACTAAGTTTTAACGCCTCGCATAAGTATATCTCCCTTACTACACTTTTCAGATACATCAGCATATAACACTCCTGTTATCGTACACAGTGAATCAGTTTAGCGGGAATTTAATTAATTTCAATAAATCGTATCCCGGACTCGTTCGCTGAGACATAGATCGACCGGCTATGTTTTTAGTAGTGAGTTTAGCAGTCGTACATTTAGACGTCGGGACAACACGTTTGTAAACAAACAAATGTATGGCCATCGCCCGCATTATTACCTCTAACGAAACACACAGACATACGTATATCCAAATATATGTCTGACTGAAACCAAATACTAATTATTGTACACAGTGAATCAGTGTAGCGGGAATTTAATTAATTTCAATAAGTCGAGTCCCAGACGCGTTCAGTGGCACATGGCCGGCTCGGGGCGCTGTGGCCAGACTAAAATAGACAACCGGCTATTAATACGGCGTGTATCCGCCCTGCGCACGCGCAACGCTATGGCGCCCGTATCATGGCGCTTTATGAGAGCCATAGATTCAATCTTGAGAGCTTTGATAATCCATTGTTAGGTTCGCCGCAGCTCCATGACGGTTCATAGTTTGGATTAAGTATTTTTGGACCGATTAGAAAAAAATTAAGATATTGTTCTTTTTTTTTATTAATATTTCTTGATAAATAAACATTAATATTGAAAATAAATGTCTATCGCTTTGCTATAAGTAAAAAAATATAGAGCTTAGTTTATTTGGTCCAAAGGACCTTTACTAAAAATGCCATTTTTCAAAATGTAAGTTTTACGAAAATCTTAATTGTTTGTTCTTCCTTACCCCGCCGGTATTTCTTTTTAAAACTAATTTCGCATATTACAATCTATCTGCAATCCATTTTTAAGAAACATTGATGAAAGAAACATATTCCAAAAAAAATGTTTATGCTTAATCAAACATACATTAGCCTTTTATGATATGAAATGATTGATTGAATCATAGTACCTTCACACATATAATTATATAATCGAATGCTGAAACGTTTGATTGAAGTGACGTTACAATGTGAACTAGATTTTCAAAACGAGGTTAAAGTTATACATCATAGTGTATTGGGAACAAAAAGTTAATATCGGCGAAAGGCTTTCAGGGGAACCGGAATCAGTCCATCAATCATGATTTAACCGCAATGGAGGAACTGGTAATGGATTCATGGACCCACGCCTACACTTTTTATAGAGTTCTTTATAAAAGGCCACAAAAACCTAGTTTATATTGCTTAAATATCTGTCCTTTACTGTCCATATTAAATATAGATCCATTCAGCCGAAAAGCATTCAATTTATCCATGGTTTCCGAGAATAAATATAACTTTTGGGAGTAGATAAGTCAAAAGGTGGCAGAACTCTGTGCTTCGATAGCACCACCGCTACCTTTATTTCAGCCTAATAACTACTTATATGATACACGCAAATCAATGTATCCGTCAGCCTTTTGAAGTCCACTGTTGGACATAAGCCTCAACTCATAGAAATTGCTTATCTCATATACCTTTAATCGCCTGCTACGAAATCTATGGAGAAAGAGGAAGTGATGCTATTCAAGACCTACGCCCCTCGGCACACACAAATGCAATATACCTCTCTTCAGAATGTATTGGTATAATTTTGGAAAGTGGGAATAATCAAGACCAATATTGTAATAGCAAAGTAAACATACAAAAAGTAACAAAACAAAGATCAAGCAGTGATGTAACATACAGTGACGCTATACACAATCTATTTTTAAAACGTTTAAAAACTCACGCAGTTTCAATTCGTGACATTGATCAAACCAGCTGGTTCGTTTTTGCGGTCTTAACAGGTCTCAGACATTTGCAGATTAAGGCAGTTTAAGATCTATTAGTCACTAGAAAATGCTAAATTACTGGATATTTCTTGCCTTGATTTGTTCTATAACAATATTTAATACAATTTATTTAGAACACTTAGTATTTCGGCAGCCACACCGTAATATAAATTGTATTCTGGTTTCTTGAATTTTGAACAGCTCATAAAATAAACTAGTTTTTATTACACAAAATTATTTAATGATAATGATTGATTTTATTACGTTTAAATAAAATCAATCATTATCATTAAATAATTTATACGTAGTTTTTTTTTTTGCTACTTGATTGTATATTTTTCAAGTAAAGATTGTTTCATCAATTTTTTACTGTACGATTAATATGAATTGTTATATAGCTTCCTATAAAGTTAACTAAATATATCTTATGAAGTGATAAGATATATTTAGTAAAAT
>MOOZ01001050.1:143251-155903 GCA_002930495.1 Cecropterus lyciades
CGGTCGTCTCCGCTAATTTAAGATGCTTCCATCCAACTATGTACACTTTCGTTGCGACAAGACTATTTATTTACTTTGGAAATATTGCCAGTAAAAGATGTGTGAATTGCAGTGACTGCGAGATGTCTTGGTTGTGACATGAAAGATAAGATACGTTTAATCTGTGTAAGAAACTCGCTGGTCTAATTTCTTAAAGTTTTATCGCCGGTCAAACATTTGTCTAGACGAAATTTCGCAAATCTATTAACTAAGCTATAACTTAATTCACATTTGGTTAACACATTATGATAATAAACGTAATAGGTTCATCGACCTCGAACAATCCCTCTGTCTGTCTGTATTCCTAATATGGTATCGTAAGTAATTTACGGGCTTCGATAGGTATGATTATTTAGCCAGAACTCGCTAATGGTTCGACCAGATCGCGCCTCAATTGATAATTGTTCTAGCCTTGTTAATTGCACAGCTCCATAGTCGGCCTCTAATTTGTGAGATAGCAGTGGAGCTGTGAAGATGATGGATGCAACTTTAGATATTATCTCTCCTCGCTAAGAACAGAAATGGCTTGTGCAATTGAGAGATGTGTAATCAGGTGCTCGGTAGATCTCCATCGCCTAACTAGGGCTGCACGTGAAACTGTCGATGTAAATAACATTTATAACTAAGAAAATATTATAAATTAAACGTGATTTAATCAAATGTACTAGTATTATGAATGCGAAAAGAAATGAAGTGAGGGGATATATGTGTATTTGTCCTTTCACGTAAAAACAATTGGTCGCTGAAATTTGGCAAACTCATAGTTTATGACCTAGATTAACACTTAGCATACTCATTACTGGTAATATGACCAAGACGGTGGAGCAGAGGGAATAAGCTAGTCATCTGTAGTTCGAAACGTTTACAAATTATTCTTGTTGTTTACCTTCTTTAGCCGACGTGTTCGTATTTCTAATAATTTATAAATAACAAGCGTTTATATATATATTAACTAACTGAGCCCCGCGGTTATACCCGCGTTTAAAAAATGTAACTTGACATAGTTACATACGTTGACGTCAAGTATAGGCACAATACGCGCGCGTAGAGCGCGCGCGGATTCTTAGGTTTTATTTGTTATGCGGATCCCTCATTACGTTTTCTAAAATAGAAGTAGTAAAAAGTAAAAAAGTAGTAGTTAACTTACGCCTTATGACATCAGCTATCCAACAGTGAAAGTCCCGTCAAAATAGGTCCAGTGGTTTCAGAGATTACTCAGAACAAACAGACAAAAATTTTAGTAATTGATGTTTCGTTATCAGTTTTGTATATACTTGTACATGCATTTGGTAAAAAGCTGTTATATTGATATTAGAAACAGACTCCAATTTTATTTATATGTATAGATTCTATTTTCGATATTGATTCTTAACTTTTTTTAAATGATAATATCATATCAGCAACAAGTTCGTATCGAAAGAAATATTTAAGAGTCGATATTGTCGTACTTTCGATATATTATTACATCCCTAGGCCGAACGTTAATGGTGAAATTTATTACTTGGAACCGGGTTACCGGTAGCCGTTACAGAATGTAGTGCAAATATGTAATTAACAAACTTGGGGCTACTGAAGATCGCATCATTCGTACTTACGATCCTTTAGGCTGACTGCCCTTTGGCCACTATCGCTTGAGCATATGTTAGCTTTAGTAACTGCCAAAACGGCTGCCGAACTGCTTTCAACTGTTCGTCCACTATTCAGTAGCAATTGCTTTAAGACTGCATGTCGTGGCGATGACAAAAAACTATTTTTCCTGAACTTAAACTTATAATAAACTTTAAAATTTCAAATAGCAGCAAGCAAGATATACTAGGTAGTATTATGTGTATTTTTCGACTTCAGAATAAGAACAAAGAGTTTTAATTGATAAAGAAACAAGAACTTTGTAAAGATTTAGAATTAAGCGTTATCACAAGCTTTGAATATTTCTCTTCTAAATTATTTTTCTTATTAACTTTAGATTCACTCTATAGGCGATCAGTGAGTAAAACAAGCGGTTTCTAGTTTTCCATTTTAGTTTACATCCTGCTCTTTGAATCTATTAGTTCGCATTATGCACGGCCTCTGCCAACTATGTTTATTTGTTTCAATACGAGATACTGAGACATTTATCTAGTATAGTTGTAAATACTTAGTGCAATGCTATAAGAAAAATGTGGTCCCACCAAAATCGCGAGCAAATAAACTTGAATTGCATAAATTTGACTTTTTTTATAAGATTGATAGTAAACGAATATGCAATCCACCGGATGGTAATTAGCCACTGCCACCCACTAACGTCTGTAACTTCATTTATCAAAGTTATATCTGAAGTCAGCGAGTAGTAACGCCTTTGTGATTGATTAGAATAAAAACTGTCGTTTCAAATTAATATGAGCCGGCACTCTTCTACAGAAACGCAAGAACTGCTGCACGCTACAAATAGGTGTGGCGGTGTTACCTCCCCGGTCGGACTATACTCTTTCTACTACCTTAACAAATATTATATACATATTTAAATATATTCTATTCTCTATAATCAGTTATCATTATTTAACATTTTACATTCTGCGGACAACGTTTTCATTGTCTACCTATGCGTTCACCGAAATCGCTTGTATAAAGGGTCCAATACAATAAAACTGTCACTATTTTTATTTTCTATTGTACAAATTAACACATGAGCTTGAAATACCCCGTCTAAAAATCACAGAAAAGTCCTTCAATTTTATATATAAAAACACTTCGTTTATATTGGTACAGATTGCCTCGTAATTCCCAAATACTCTGAACTCACAGAGTGTAACTGCAATTATTGATTTCGTAAACATTACGACAAATATTGTGAGTATCTACATCATAGAGATTGTACGAGTAGTACAATCTCTATAGTAAATGGTATGTGTAACTTGTGCAACATTGAATTCCCGCAATTCTTTCGTCGCCTACAATGCGCCATTAACAACCGGTACGCCATAGTGCGCAATAGTAGTATCTACATTTATCTGCGCCCCAATTGTTTCTCGGAAGAAATATAGACGGCACTGACGAGGTTTGACCCATACTAGATATACTCCACGGTTTCATATGCGTTATAAAAGAAACGAATATAAGTTAAATTTGCATTATCTTTTGAAAGAGTAGATGGATTAAAAAAAAGTTATCTTAAGGCAGTAAATTTATTTCAATCCATTCAATGAAATACAGTAGTTTTTGATTGATGCGATTACAAACACACAGATAAAATTCTAAAAACACTTCCCAATTCACATAAAGCGATCGTAATAGGATATATTTACTTTGCTGCACAATTTGGGTCCTATAAATAACATTGAAACGAACCTTTTCCGCACAAATGTGTACCATGTTTGTGCATTGGGGCTTAGAAATATTTCAATCAATACACGTATTTTCCACAAAACGATTTTGTTACAATAAATGTTGCATATATTGAATTCCTGCTTAATAGTATACATTAAATAATAATGAAAAGAAACTTTTTCTACACCAATAGGTTTCCCGCTGGTGAGTACTATAAGTGTCATCAGGATTGAAAAATATTACTCAAATTAATTTATATTCTCCAAAACGTTTTTGTTCCGATAAATGTGGGTACTCCCTAATTTCGACAATCATTCAGGGCCACTTTCACTGTTCGCCCACTGTTATGTGGTGGGTTGGTCTATGCTAATGAAATAGTGGATGGCACCACGCCGTTCAATGGATGCATAGGCAATAGGCATGCTGATTAACTGCCGACTTCTGTTTATGTGTTCACTTTCTATTTAACGCAGTGTTTATATAATTGTAATAAAATTGTTGTTCTTGAAGGTTGTTAAGAAAATTTTGGAAAATTTGCTTAGATTTTTACCTCTTGCTTGCGATTTTGGATTTTCTAATGTTAACAATTGTAACTTTTTATTATGAAATTGAATTAGTAAACGAGTATCCAGTGCACTTAATGGTAAGTTGTTACTGAGTCATGATCGAAGGTGGTAGAACTCTTTGTGGTTCGACTCCGGAAGCACCACCGCCACACCTATTTTTGCCTAATAACAGCGGTGTGGTAAGGGAAACATACTTTTCCGAGGCATTCCATCTTAGTCCTCAGGGGTAGCAACGCACCTGTGGACAATTTAGGTGAGACTTTGATCGTACCTAAGGTTGATTACAGATGTTGATGGGCGGCAGTAGCCACTTACCATCAGGTGGGCTGCATGCTCGTTTGCTACTTCCGTGCTATAAAAAAATGATACTCAGATAAGATCAGTTTTACGTGAGGTTAGCCACAGATGCGTTGCTACCCCTGAAGACTATGTTGAAACGCCTCGGATAAGTATGTCTCCCTTAGCACACCCTTCAGAGCAGAACACCTTCGAATGATTCGACCGACTTTCGAGATTGTCATTACTGACAGTATCTTATTAGAGCTTAGTATTACTAGTCAAGAGATTTCCGTATATTGATTCCATAATCACCATTATGAATGAAATAATGAATTCATTCCGTTTTGGATTGAAGCGAAATAACATTTCTCATTCGTAAGTTTTTTTTTTTTTTGATCTTTAATCTTGTTTTTGTAGTGTTGCCTTGAACTTCTGTGATATCTCATTAACATAATTCGTTATATTACGCAATATTTTCTTACATAACCAATTGTATATAAATTAATGTTGATATTTTTGTGTTTCAGGTAAAGGTAAGGAGATCTAGTTTACTGTCATTAATCCTTATATGGTAAGTGGATTATTATTATGATAATTAAGATTCATAAGGCACTCATGAAAATAAAAAAATAATAAAATCTGTCTATCTATCTGCATTATGAACTGAGAAATTGTTAAATAAAGGCTTTTTGACATATTACATGTATGCTACGGTGGTGCGCGTGTATACATTGATTTTAGTAGAACTCAAACTTAGTGAGTAATTTTATGAATAACTGGCTGAGCCCCGCGGTTGTAATCGCGTTTTAAATTTTTATCTGCCGAACCCTAATTACATTTTCTAAAATAGAAGTAAGAAGAAGAAGCCTTAGTTACGCCTTGTGACCTCAGCTATCCAACAGTAAAAGTCCCGTCAACATCGGTCTAGCGGTTTCAGATATTACCCAGAACAAACAGACAGACAGACACACAAAAATTTGGTAATTGATGTGTAATATAATTTTGCAATATGTTTATCCTTTCACTGGTTCGGACATCCCTTTTCTATTGCGTCCTCTTATTGTGAAAAATAAAGTCATAATACTTATGTACAATGTAATGTATATAAATTAAACAGGTAACCTGTTAATTGCCCAAAGCACAAGTGACTTCTCTAACTGAGAAGGATTTTCATTTAAATAGTCTACTATAGCCTGGCTGACTGGCCTCGTGTCAATCAGTAGATTATAAATGTCTCGAGAACATAATTGAACATTGTAACAAAGATATCCATACACATTCTTATGTTCTTTTAATAGCAATTTTGACTATGATAGAAACATTGCGACCCAACAACGGCTTAGCATCACAACGCTCTACCCCAATACCTATTTCTGCCTAGGAATAGTTGTGTTAAGTGCAGCTATGTTCTTAGAATTTGTATGGTTTAAACTTCTTTGACAAAGCAAGTGATAATCTTCTAATGAATTTCATTCAAATAATGAGTTATGAATAACCGCTTTTTTACTCCGTTCGTAAGCTTAATAAGCAAGCACCTAATATTTTTTACACAGAGTCCCATTAGACAAGTGGGCGACGCTCTTTCAATAATACGTTTGCAATGTTGAAACTTGTTGCGGTCTTAATGATTTTAGAAGGGTATTGCTTTTCGTTACGTTGACGTTAGATGGTATCTTTACGATCTGCCCACATTGCTTTGTTGAAGTCGATGTCGATTGTTTATGGAGAGATATTATGTATATCTAGTTAGTTGCAATACGTGTTGTAAATTGTCTCCTTGTTTCCGAAATTCTGGCCTTTAGTTTTGAATCGTGATAGAACTTAAAGCGGGCTAAAACATTTTTATACTATCATAGACAATCCTTGATACCGAAGGTTTATGTCAAGCCAAGAATATAGGCTAGTGACGTGATATTCAATGGAATACAGATATAAATAAATAGGCGAAAACAATCTTGCGTCGTCTTCATCATGTGTTAAATAGCATAAAAAACTGTATCCACCAGTGGTTTCCAATCTCGGACAAATCCAAAAAGACTAATATAATAATTATAAGAGATAATGTAAAGGATTATTTAAAAGATTTCACGGATTTCACCTTTGAAGTTTAAATGACTGACAACATGTCAGGGCGGTCCTTTACCAGAAACATGTGTATGTAATGTTCTGGAATGAGAATTACGTCAGTAAGTGTAGATACCCAAGTATTACAGTTAGTAATGTGTAATGATACTTGAACATGGTAGTAATGAGTATGAAGCACGATACTACCTATAATAAGACTATATACTATCTATAATTAGACTAAAAGCGAATGCTTGTCAGTCAGTGTGGCAGCATTGTAACGGACTGTTCCGGTGAGCAAGAGTCCTTAAAGGTATTGAAAGCCCAGGAGACTTCAATAATTAAAAACATATCATATGTCTAAAGAAATTATTAGGATAATATCAATAATACTCAAAATTCTTTCATATAATAAAATTAAAGTTTCGCGTGTACCTATGTACATTGCATATATTTTTGGACGACTGAAATTATGTACAATAGAATATTCTAAAACTTTTAGAATTTTTGTTTGTATGTTTTAAATCACACAAAACCAACACTATTTAATGTAATTTAAAGGTAACATTTATTTAGTCTTTATTAATTTAAAATTCATCTGCTCTATTTAAAGTAATTGCAGTATAAAGTTACGTTAATTTTAGTTTAAACGTGGGTGAAACCGCGGAGCACGACTAGTGTTTAATATTACAAGTATGTAATTTGCTTATAGTGCATCAGAATTATAGTAGTAAGATACTAAATTAAGATTTTCCCACACGGTAAGCACCATGTCATTTGACGCGCACGTAATCGTTATGTCCAGAGTAACTCGAACACGCAAGGCTATATAATGACCCCCATCCTGTTATTCCAGATGAGTTTCCTGCTATTAGTGTTGAGTGACAAAATTCTAAATCCATTTTGCCGACCACACTCGACAACCCGTGGTTATCTCACTTGTGAACGTGACCACCACGTCTTGTTAAGAATCACTTTTTTCACGTGGCTCGTCACGGTGCTCGACTTTATTTTACCTCATATGAGAACGTGGTGATCTACCAGGTCTTTAAGAATTATTACTTTCTTAAGCTAACTTTCTACGGTGCGTGATTTTACGGATGCCACGGACGACTGACAACCATGTTCGATCGCGGGTCGCACCGGGAATCCTTCCACGGTGTTTCAAACTGTGGTTTTTTTCTGTTTCAAATTTTGTGAAGTGGCAATTTCACTTCCACCACTTGCCCCTCTAGGGATGTACGTCTATGTATATTTGAGTCCGCCGTACTAATCTGCGATACGACGCTCTATGGTGGGTAGACACCATCAGCTGTTTAGCATGTTTTAAATATTATGGATATGGATGTAACAAAAATCCTTGAGATACACGTGTAAATGGAACCAAGTAGATTGAAGAAACCTTGGATATACTATAGGAATCATTTATTTGTGGTTACATCTATCTACTAGTATAAGTGAATGCGTTCAAGTTTTTCTAAGGGTCTATTCAAGATTACAACTCAATTTTTATACCATTACTTGAAGTAATAAGGCCCTAGTAAACAATGAGCTGGACTTTTACTTAGAAATACAATAAATGCGTACAGTAGAAATGCCATATATACGCAAAATACATACGCAAAATATTGTTACAGTTGACATTCACACCATACATACCACATATCGTGAGTACCACTAACATATTAAAATGTAAAAATTGTTACAGTTAGTTACATCATCAGTGTTAGATTAGTTTGATTAGTTAACATGTTCTTTTTTTAACTCTTATCATGCTTTTATTATTCTAAAAGCAAAACATGACCACGTGTTCTATTGTTCTATTATTGTAGTGAATAATGAGTTGCATAATGTGCGTTGTTCTGTAAACGTGGTTACTGCCTTACTTCTTTTCATATATACATATGTTTTCTTCTCGCGTATGATAGGCTTCTGCCTACTTGCGTCTCAACACATTTACTCAAAAGTCCTATTATTATACTATTTTGGAAGTCTTTCCTCGAGCGTAAATTCAGCTTTTCGCGTAAACAATAATCCTGTGGTTGAAGGAGGACGAAATTGAATGATGAGTGAAGACAGCAAATTCATGGCGAAATGTGATTGTTAGTAAAAATCTTTATAAAAAACAATATCTTCAGTAAACACAAAGCTCAAAATCTGAGGTTTCTTAAATAATATAGAATATGCAATCGAGCATCCAGTCCACATAATGTTAACAGGCCACCTCGTCCAAGAATATCTGTAATTCACTCCGGAGAATCAGAGGTCTTACCTGAGGTTGGCCACAGATGCAATTATACCACTTTGGTAGTCCTTTGGAACGCTTCAAATAAGTATGTCTTTCTTAGCAAACCCTTGACACTAGAAGACAGCAGCGCTTAACATTGTTATTATAAGGCAAAAATAGGTGTAGCTGTAGTATCTCCCAAATTGAATAACACTGAGTTCTACCACCTCCAGTTCTTTATTTATTTTTTCTTTATCATGTATTACGTATTTCTCATCCCAGATATTGTCCTTCGGCAAGGGAAACCCCCTCCCAGCCTCATACACACGCAACAACAACAGATTTTACACACCGTCCCCGCCGGCGAAGACGGGGACAACATTACAGCACAACCGTCACAAGGTATCCCCGCGTGCCCTCGGGTTAGCCGTAATACTTATTTAAACCAGAGGGGACACCAGGACTCTGGCAATAGCTGGGTCCGCAATTGTCCCTCTAACGAAGGCGGAAGGTCGAGTGACCCGGCAACGGGGACCTAAGCCATCCCCCCTTCCAGCCCAGTCTTCTCGACCCGGCTTGAGCTTAAGGCTCGCCATTAAACATGGTGAAGCTGTAAAGGCCAGTAGGGCCAACAGCAATTACAATTGCTAAAAAACCCTTGGCCTGCCCTTAGCCCTTATTTTTTGTTCATCCGGTTTATTAGTAAGATCAGATACTATCACAATCGTCCTCCATTACCGCTATCACATTCGATCTCGGCGTCAAATAATAAAATGCCGAATTTATTATCTCTATCTCGTATAAGTAGTTCGATTTTATCAGATTCTTACCCTGATTTTGGAGATTTGACCAATTTTCCTTGTAATAAGATTTACTTTCACGTAAGTTGCTCTTGATAAAGTTTAGCCTTTACTGTGATAGCCACTTGACGTTGTCAGTTTTATAGCTGTTGGTCTGTCGGTTTGATTATGTCATTAAGTTGCTAAGGTGTGGGCCAAGGTGAAAAGGTACTCACGCGACCTCCGGGAGGTCCGTATTTAATAAAAGTTGGAAAGTATAAATATAAGCAAGTCCCAGAATGCTAAGACAAGGCTCTTCGACAAATGTGTAAAAGGAGCTCTTCTTCAAACCAGACACTTCATTGAAAGCTTTTTTGATATTGCAAATGTATGAATTGACGATGATGATTTGTTTTCATCGCGTAACCCGTCTTATCTTAGGTTTAAAGCGACTAAATTAATTAACTTTGATATCTGTTACAAGTCTGGGTGTTTTCGTATCTTTCTACATAAGTGTCCATAACATCATAGGATATCATATATATATATATAACCTCGCCTATATAAAGAACTTTGAAATTTTGTGAAACAGTCCTGTCTTATTGTCTTAAAAGAAGAATAAATAACGCAATCTTTCGTGGTCTTAAAGCATATAATGGATTTGTCTATATAGTTCACTCATTAAAGTACACCTACACAAACTACGGAACCCACGTAGAAGTAGGTTCGGAACCATCAATTTTGTCGCAACAAAGCAATGAAACCATAATCCTATTAGCTCGATTTAATATTGCTTCAACGGTATAGGGTTGTCAGCTTCGAAAACAACTTGGTCGCATTATGACCACCTATTTTAGAATTACAGTACTGTTCCCGTTGCTGTGTTTTATACATGAGACATTCCAAATTAGTCTGCAAGGGAACAATACAGCTATGATCTGCTTAATCTGAATTTTAGCGAAATCGGAAGAAAATAATTCAGATGAGAGTTGAGAATTAAAAAAGAGAGTTGCAGTCAACTAACTTTATACTCTTACTGAGGCGCTGTTAGATATTACTGAAAGTGGTCTGAAGTATACTCCTCTACACTATTTTATAACTGATTGTATAATTTTAGTAGAAACTCCGGACGTATCATAGCTTCATTCATTTCTTCATATAAGCATTGTGTTAAGCGATGCTGTGTTCTGGTTTAAAGGGTGTGGTTATACTTATTCGAAGTGTCAACTTAGTCCGCGAGATGGTAACGAATGTGCTGCCAACCTCAAGTAACACTCTGATCTTATTTGGGTTTGATTACTGATGTCCATGACCAGCGGTGGTCATTTACCATCAGGTGAACTGCAAGCTTGTTTGTTGTTTGCTACTTATTTGTATGAAAAGAATGTAATATTATATAAAAATTACCACTATATATAATACAAGGAGAAAGAAAGAAAATATATACATATATATATTAATTAATATGAAGTAATTTAATGACAACCTTAAGTTTTAAATCGCTCGTAAGAATGTGTAGCTAATCGCCCTAGATCGCTTTATAGATCTTAAGCTAGCGCCAGAATGCAAATCAATCATGTAATTACTGCTACAAAGTTATTTCGATTATTTAATTCCTCCGAAGCTAAAACGTTAATCGTTTATAATCAAAGATGTTTTTATGTGAGCAAATTATGGCCGTATGGTCTCATAAGTACGTTGACTACTTAATGAACTTACTTTTTTATTTCTTTTCTTTTTTTATAATGTTGAAGTAACAAGCTAATCTGCGTTCTACAACAAACACAATCCATATGTAGCCACAGGCTTTCCTGAAGCCGATCACAAATGCGTTGCGAGTGGCAACACATTTGTGGCCTAAGATGACTATTTGAGGACTGAGACTGAGATGGTTGCCTCATGTGTAACTCACCCGGCATCCACGCCTTTCAGCCCACGCGTAGAACCTAGAGTAAAGCCTAGGAATAGGTGTGGCAATTAAACTTATCACCTCCCCAGTGGTACTGGTGCTACCTTTCCTTTTCATTTCTTTAATTTTTGATCTAATGCGCTTGGGTGAAAAATCATGTGTGTTAGTGGTCAAACGATATATTGTCTTTAAAACCTCAAACAAAGATATCCAATGAGACAGACAGTTCAAAATCTTGGATCGGTTGTTGCTTAATCTTATAGATCAATTACGACTACACACTCCATAAGGATATGCATGCATCCATGTTAACTTTGCCGACTTACATAAATTGTATAATAAAAATAAAATATACAAAATATACATTGTGTAACATAATATACATATAATAAAAAGAGAATATTCTAGAAATATAGAATTGCGTATAAAAGGGCGTAAACATCCTGTACCTACTTTGAAAATGCCACAAAATATAAAATCCGTTTACAGTCATCGTAATATGGACAATGACTGTAAACGGTATAGTTCCTTTTATGATTAATCACAATACGATATTTGAGTGTCAATGTTAAATAAAATCGTTTATATACGGCTTTCCTGTTGTATGAATCCGTAGTATCTACTATCAACAGTCGAACGTTGTCGGAGACCTTGGAACGGGTTAAATTATTCCCTGAGACTCATTGGACGCTAACCAAATTCCACACCGGACTAATATATGGTTACTAGGAGACCAGTTCTTCATAGTGAAAAATATTGTACGCCCTTGTGGGCAAAAGCAGAGACACAATTATAGTAATTTGTAAACACCATTCATGTACCTGTTTTGAACAATAAATGATAAATGACTAAAGTGACATATTATTGCAGGTATTTTAAATAAGGATATGAAAATTTGTAGTCGTACTAATTGCTTCCCGAGTTGTATTAAGGGTTATTAGGTCTCTTCCACACTTTTCATGGTATCTACGAAGTTGATCATTCTCTACAAGAAGTTCTAGATATAAATATTTCTTCCCATTCATCCATTATATGTATGTGATGTTTACCTATATCAACGTTAATAAAACTTATATCTCTGTTTCAGCACTATTTACTGTTTTCAAACGGCTATTATCTGATTACAAAATTGTAATTATACAAATATTTTCATTAAAACCAATGTTGGATCTATAAGGATCTCTGTTTGCACATCCACCTTACAATATTGAGTTTATGTTAAGGTTAGCATGTATTATGTTTTCAGTACAGTCTCGTTTTATGTCTATCCTAAACGGATTTTCTGTTTGTAACATAATATCCTCCGATTAAAATAAACTGTATTTAGTATTTACAGTTTCCTAGTATTTAAGGTATCAAATTTCCTTCCTTCGTCTACTATCGTGATAATAATAGCATTATTGAGCATAGTCAACAGCAAGACAATATATAATATTTTTAGAATGGTATATTTACTAGCTTTCATTTGATATCCATATTAAACGCT
>MOOZ01001050.1:182761-199545 GCA_002930495.1 Cecropterus lyciades
TCCGGGATCTCCAAGGGAACACAACCGGAGATTCATAAACCCCCTAGTATCAGCTTATTAGCTTTTGTAAGCTTAAAACTCATAAGAGTTTAGGTATGAGATGTAAAGCCGAACTTTAGAAGAATAAATATTCATATAAAATAATATGATCACAACATAGATTATAAAAGTCTAAGAACTTACATATAAAGATCAAAATTTATTTCTATATTCATTTGAGATCTAAATTCAATAACTAAACAGTAAAATATATATGAGATTTAAGAATGAGTAAACTTATTCATTACATGCACATTGACAGGTCAAGAAGTATGTTTGTTACTTTAAAACGGTACTGTACGGTGAATCCTAAGATTTACCAGTTAAACTAGTGATGTACCAACCCTTACCGGTAAAAGTCCCAAATGATCTGAAATCATTGTTTGTCTTAAATTTTAGCACAATTGGTAAATCTTATGTTTTATTCAGATTGACGACCGGCGTGGCGGAGCGGTCACCATACCGATCTGACACGCAATGGTTCCCGGGTTCGCACCCCGGCCAAACAGACGTCTGAATGATGAGTTTAAATTTATGTTCTGGGTCTGATTGTTTGTGTATTCGTCTTTGTGTGTCCATGGCATGGCACTATTTTATTTAGATATCGAGTAAATGTCAAAAAATTGACATGTCTAGATAATTTCAGTGATATTTCAGACTGTACACATTGTATATTAACAGTTGAACAGTGTAATAAAAATACATGTTTTATCAAGGGCGATTACATTGAAGGGCGACGCCGCGCGCTGTTCGCTTGGTTTTTTTTAAAATATGTTCAAATGTAAATATCTATTTTTTTAAATATAATAGAAATAAAACATGTCTATTTATTAGCCTGCCGAATAACTGATATGTACCATGCACTGTGTCTATTTTTCGACATTTACCATGTCTCTCAGTAAATCTAAATCATTTCTCAGACCATTTCGGAATATGTTAATAGTTAAGAGTTGGTAAATCTTAAGTTTTACTGGTAAAACTAAGGATTTATTGAATTTCGGGATTTCCAGTAACATACAGACTAATTCTTCAAGAATACAATAAAAAAATATGCGTCATAAAAGTAACAGATTCCTGGTAATACTTGTTACTCAGAGAAGCGCTCAAGGTAGCGCTTATGGGTTTGGGATACCTCCACATTGATAGGCGGTATGGTCATCACCACAACAGCTGAACCAGCAACATCATTAATTTTTCTCTCGGAGAATGTTTGCAGCCAGAGAATTTTAGGCTTCAGCTCGAAATCGTGGGTTTCATCATATTCTTCCACTGCCATGATATCAGCATGGCCGCACATTGTCCTCGTGAATACCATTAAACGGTCTCCTAAAAACAAAAAATTCAAAATTGTTATAAAAACAAAAAAACACGACTCATATTGAATACAGTTAGTATGAATAAAAGTGAATCAAATTCCCTTCGCAACAGTAATAGAGACATATAAAATAAATATGTGTGTTCACAGGACGTCCATTAGGAACCAAATTCTTTAAACTATATCCCCAAATGCAAAATTGCAATAATGAAAGTTTAATGAAATCTCCACACATTAAGTACTTAGGAATTGAAAGGAACAGTTATATCAGTTACGCATGAATCGCATCTGCTCGAATCTAGATACTCGTAAACACACTAACACTCATACATGATAGAAAAAGGCAGAACGAAAATTCGCATGTATGCGAATTTTGCGTTACTCGACGATTTCTACTATTCAAATACATTCGCAAATAAATTATTTGTTTGCAAACCATTTTTTCTCCAAAAACTAAAAGTAAGTATTTATAAATCTTATTCCCCAGGGTTCTACCCGCTTCGAACAGAACAAACTATCTGTGTGGTAAATAGCAATCAAATCCGACCGGTACTTTTTGTGTGAAACGGTAACAAATATAGTAGGTAGTAGATAGTACTACCTACATCCTAATATTAGTCGTATTATTTTAGCTACTTACGCATATGGCATAACGCAGCAGGTGGGCTGCTGAACTGAGACACCATTTCCAGCTTGTCATCTTCCCCAGGCTTAAATCTGTACAGATGGCTGAAGTAATTCTGGGTACAATATATGGACCCCTTGAACGAGATCATGTAACTTGCACGCAAATCAGTGTTCACAACCAATGTCCAACGGTCAGATGAGCCAGTTTCTTCATATCTGTAGATATTCTTCTGGCCGCATGCATAGATCACGTTTTCATGATTGCACATAGCTGGATTCTGAATCGCGTCAGGCAGAGGTGCAATACTCCTGTGTGTTCTATTGTTCAAGTCGTACACAATCGCAGTATCGAGCAGTACCCTGTAACCAATTAATTGGATTAGTTATATGACTTTATTTTAAAATATATGTTACTAAAAACATGCTAAAGAACACCTGATATCTAGTGCTCGTCAGCAACAAACACTAAATTAAACAGCAAACCAAACGTGCATTATTAAATTCCTACGCCTTAGGATGTTACAATTCCTAAGTAACCACACACCACACGCTTAACATAGCAATACAAGTATAAATGGAGGTCATTCAAGCATTATGTAAGCAGAATCTTAGTAATTTTTAATGCCCCCTCACCACCCCTTGTCAGTGAAAATAATCAATACTGTTCCTCCTCTGCAAGCACATATTATCTGTACTTTACATAGATGTGTGTATCTATCTATGTGTACAAACTTTTGAAAACAAAAAATCATTAATAATAAGTATATATTGCTGATATAACCACCCATTTAGACACCACTCCCAACTCCAACCTTAGTGTCATTGTGTAAAATGCTTTCTACACTCATAGCCCCACAGTAGGATTATCTCCTGCGTCGTGGGTGCCATGTGCACACAAAGACGAATACACAAACACCTAGACCCAGAACAGAATTCTAAACTCATCATTCAGATGTCTAGCTGGGGATCAAACCCGGGACCCACTGCATGTCAGATCGGTGTGATTCCCCACATGGGTTCACCACCATATTTTGAGCTTTCTTAATACTTGAATGACCTTAAAGACAGTTTAGGTGTGATGGTGACAACAATAAAACTATGTGGTATATAGGCTAAAAATAAAACTTAAAGCATTGTTATATAAAGAATTGCCATTACGTACAATGTACAACCAGGATGTGAGTACATAACGCGAGTGTCTTTTGGTGGCAGTTGCCTCTTTAGTACGCAATCCCCCACATCACACCTTTAGAATTAAAGTTATATTAGGTTTCGAGAAAATTAAGTTTACACAAAATGCAAGTAATAAATTTTAATTTTAATTCAGTCAAGCCATTTGTTAGGAGATTAAGCAGTATTGTAAGACAACGAGCTACAATTTAAATAAACATAACTCACCTATAACCTCCAACACCACCCACTATATAAAGAGAATCATCAATAATTGCAACACCAGCATGACGACGTGGTGGTAACTCTACACCATGCTGGGTCCACTCTTGCCTATGGATGTCATAAACCTTGATATCCTTCAAGAATATCCCACTGCCTCGACCATGTTCACCACAAACAACCACAATTTTAGTCAAACCCCATCCAATGACGCTCCAGCCCCATAAGTTCTTTTCAGCTACTTCCAACCACTTATCAAAATCTGAATTTGTGTATGTATACAGATGGTGCGGAATTATTTCTGGCTTGGAATTCTTCACAATCCACATCGGCACAACAGGGATATAAACCAATTTGCGGTGTATTGATGCTTTCATTAGGTTCACAATCTCCCTATACACTCGCTCAGTGTATTTCTTACATATAGATGATTTACGTCTAGTGAAATAAGCCGTGTAAAGTTCGTCTTGTTCATCAGAATGATCTCTTAAGCATTCAATGACTTTTTCGGCGAGACTGTTAGCATAGTTTACCAATAGCCCTGTCATGTCTTGGAGATCAAAGAATGTGAGTCTTTTGTAGTCCAAGCAGCAGAGGATTAACAACAGGGCATCTCCACCACCACCATTCTTCATTATCCATTCATGACCAAATTTGAATACCTCTAATTCAGTCTCCGCATCTAGGTATGGATGGGACAGATACCAGAATAGTTTCTGTATAGTTGGAATATATTCTGGCTTCATGCGCTTGAAGCTCAGCAGGCCGTGGGCAGCCGCAAACTGCTCTAATTTAGGGAATGTAGCGCATTCTGCGATATTCATAGTTTCTATCCAGTTGGATGGAGACAATTGACGATCAAGGGTGTATTCAATTTGTTTGATTAACTCAGTAACCTGAAGGAAATTCGCAGTCAACGCAATCTCTTTAATGGTGGCCAACGAATGTTCCGACAGATCGATAATACCAACTCGCATGTACTGCAATATTATACCCATTATGTTTGGATCCAAGACCTAAAAATGGACATAAGTGAAATGAAATCGGATGAAAATAATGTATAAACCTAATCGGAAATAATTAAAATTCAACTTACATCAATATTCACTTTTTTTTGCTCATTTTCCACATAACTACCACTAAACATAGCGCGAAAATAATCACTGTATTCAGATAGTTTAGCTTTTGAGGCAGTAAACTCTTGCCCACGTATTACCAATACGATTTTATCCATTTTTATCGCTTTATTTCACACAATTTAAGTACCACAATTATTTATTTCAAAATTTAATGCCCGTTTTCTCACGATCCACATCTGATTGAAAACCCATTCGCAATCGCGGTCCATTATTAAGCACCTGTCAAATATCGATAACGAGCAATGAAAATTGTGTGCATGCATATATATACAATCAACATTCAATGTCAAAATGTGCATCGTAATTCATCATAAGGCTACGTTCACACGACCAGCGTTGATTGATATTATTGGTAAAAATTCAGTCTTGGTTCAATTCAACAATTATTTATTTGTCATTGAATATATACAATACCGTTAAATTGATTTTATAATGAAAAAGATAAAAAGCTCCATTCACCTCTTCATGAATAGTTTGCCTTGATAAAGTTGTAAGCACCGAACGCGCCACGTGTCTATGGGCTTTTAGTATTACATAGTCTGTGGAGTTGGATTGGAGGGAAACTTTAATGCTGTCACTGTGACAGTTCGTAAAGTAAACTTGTTTTACCTTTTGATTTGATTTCGAAAACATTTAAAAATAAAAGAGTTGTCAAAAATATTCTGATTTATGTGTAAATGTTTTCAATGAAACGGTGATAAATATAAGTAAAATGACTGCGACCGCATCGACTGCCACTGCATCCGCTACTTTAGATGAAGACCTAGATGAGTGTGGACCACAGCTGATCAGCAAACTAGAAGTGATGTCATAATCTAACAACACTAAAAATAAATGATTTTTGAATTTATTTCTTATAGTCCGACTGTGGTGGTACCACTATTACACTTGTTTCAACATTTTAATAGCAATTCTTGCTCTTTTGTTCTATTTTTGATGGTGTAAGGCTGACTTAATAAAATGAGATTATTTGTCCACCATTTATTAGTACAAATTGGTTTGTTTAGTCCTTAAGAAAATGTTTTATATTATATTTGACCTTTGAACTGTGTGAATTGTGTGAAAGGAGCACGGGTCGCCCCCCGACCAGTTGGACCGATGACCTGAAGAAGACAGCGGGGAACCGTTGGATTCAGAAGGCACACGATCGGTTGGAGTGGCGCCGATTAAGGGAGGCCTATGTCCAGCAGTGGACCTCAAAAGGCTGATGGATGGATGGAACTGTGTCGTGTTTGAGATGTGTAGATTTTCCACATGTTTTACTTCATATAAAAATATAGAGTATTTTTAGGGCAATGGCATTACATCAGGTGATATTAAAAAATTGGAAGAAGCTGGATACCACACGGTGGAATCAGTAGCATATGCACCGAAAAAATGGCTTATTACAATTAAAGGCATATCAGAAGCGAAAGCTGACAAAATATTGTCTGAAGCATCAAAACTAGTTCCTATGGGATTTACAACGGCCACAGAATTCCATCAAAAAAGGTGAGTCCAGTAACAAAAAATAAATATTGTATGTAAGAATTCTGTATCTACTAAATATAAATTTAGTTGGTGTGAAGGATTTTAAATGAAGTGAATGGATGTACTTTATGAATTAAAAATAGAATCAAAAAATGCAGTTTATTGGTGAATGTTGTGGATAATGTTAGAACTTGAATTGATAAAATTATATTGAATTTTTTTGTGATGAATTTATATTATGATGTGTTTGAGAGATTTATGTGATTTTTTTTAATATGTAGTGGGTATAAGGTATGCTACAATATGCGGTTTTTGAATTTCTCTTTGCTGAGATTTTGAAGAATATGGATCCTAAAAAAGGAAAACGAACTAGACGTAGGGTGAACAGGTTAATCTATCACTAGTTGTTGTCAAAGGTTTCTCCCCGCCACTGCATTTTTGCCATGGCCCATGAATCCAGGGGGTCAAAATATCAGCAAATAGAAAAAAAAGACACATATTATGAGTACCTGTTACATTTTAAATGTATCAATTCCAATTTTTACATGTATTCAAATTTTCAGGGCTGAAATAATTCAACTCACAACAGGATCTAAAGAGCTGGACAGGCTGTTAGGTGGTGGTATTGAAACTGGGTCTATTACAGAGATATTTGGGGAGTTTAGGACAGGAAAAACACAATTATGCCACACCCTAGCAGTTACTTGTCAGGTAATATTTGTTATTTATTGTAACCATGCCCATTGAAGATATAACATATATGCTTATCTGAGGTGCTCCAATTTAATCCTCAGGTGTCAGGTTGGCTAACCTCACTTTAAACATTAACAAGGGCCCATGGACACTAATATTTTGTGGTTGATTGGTAGACATCTGTATGTCCGTATATAGTCAATTACTATCAGGTGGACTGCATGTTTGTTTGCTACTTAAATATTTAAAAAAGAATGTTTTTGTTCAGTGGTGAAATTCATAATATTGTAAGTACCCATAACATATTACTATGTATTAATTCTGCGATACTATTAGTCTAAAATCATACAAGTGTGGATTGGTTGAATTTACACATCTTTTGAAGATTTTGGGAATGTTGTTTTCAGGCCCTTTTTGATTCTTTAAATAATTGTTGATTTATTTCTGATATGCTCTTTGAAAAATCAGTGGTACTGTGTGTGTGCATGAGACACCCTAATGGAGATGCTAAGTTTCAAACCACAAGACTATCACTGTTATAGTGGATTTTATTAAATTAATTTATTTTTTTACAGTATGAAAGTAGCAAATGAGCATGCAGCCCACCTGATGCTAAGAGGCTACCGCAGCCCATAGCCTTCTGTAATCTTAACTAGGTCAGATCAAAGTCTCACCTAATATGCAGCCACAGATGCATTGCTACTCCTGAGGACTAAAATTGAATGCCTCGGAAAAATATATCTCCCTTACCACACCCTTCAGACCAGAACACAACAGCGTATAATGCTGTTGTTATTGTGCAGAAATAGGTGAGGCGGTGGTGCTTCCGTAGTCAAACCACAAAGAGTTCTACTACCTTCAATTGCTTTGTTGTTTTATTGCTAAGTCCCCTTTTACTATATTTACAGTTACCAATAGAACAGTCAGGTGGCGAGGGAAAGTGTATGTACATAGACACAGAGGGCACATTTCGACCCGAGAGACTGCTAGCGGTAGCTCAGAGATATGGCATGGAAGGTGCAGCAGTTTTGGACAATGTGGCTTATGCCAGAGCTTATAATACTGATCATCAGACTCAACTGCTGGTACAGGCGTGTGCGATGATGGCTGAATCCAGGTGATTGTTTCAAAAAGCTTGTTTATACCTCTATTTATTAAAAAATTAGAAACACTACATTTTTTTAAATAATTTAAACATTAAATTTTTTAAAATAAACTAAACCAAAATTAATATTTTGGTATACCTCCCTTAATATTTTGACATCAAAAAGTAGCCTGAAATTAATTTGAAAGACAATTTGAAAATTGTCTTTATTGCCTTACCAAAAAAAATTACTTCTTAAATTATTCTATATAGAGCAGACATAACATTTTTGTATTGAGTTATTTATTGTGCACAAATATGTATAATCTAATTAATCCCAATTATTTTGATATAACCATTATTAAAAGATCAACAACAATATTTAATACTTACTGTTACAGTTATATTATTTTTTAAATGCGAATAATTGTATTTTAGATACTCCTTGCTGATAGTGGACAGTGCAACAGCTTTATACAGAACTGATTACTCCGGCAGAGGAGAGCTTAACTCAAGGCAGCTGCATCTTGGACGCTTTATGAGGATGCTACTCAGGCTTGCTGATGAGGTATGTATATAGTGAATTTTTAGGGATAAAAACCTGTATTAGAAACCATGAAAGACATTTTGAAAGGATAAAAATGACGACACTATAGGAAAATATTTTTAAATTAATAATTGTATTCCTTTAAAATAGTTATGGCTCCGCCGAATGTCAATCATCTCGTTTAACGACACCCTTCTTTGTCACCTCGCCTAACCTTACCCTCTTTCGTCACCTCGCCTAACCTCACCCTCCTTTTATCACCTAAGTTCACCACATTAAATCATCTCACCACTATGTTAAACATGTTAACCTTTGTTTTATTATTAAGGGTGTCTGTATTTAAGAGAGTCAATGTTTCCCAAATGGTGTGTAATGAGATGTATTGCTCCCGATGTCTGAGTAACAACATATCGTAAAGCATATGACTAAAATCATTTAATAAATATTGAGCAGGGAGAGCCTAATAGTTTATACCTCGACCTTTCAATGGAGGGTTGGAGATTCGAATCCCAGTTTTGAACACTGATTTTTGCGTATTAGAAATTAATGATCCTTGCTTTACAGTGCAGGGAAATATCGTGAAGTAACCTACACACTGATAGTTCTCTTAAAAAAAAGAACGGTGTGTGAAGTTAACAATTCGCAATTTCTAGCAAATTGCGAATTGTTAACTTCACACACCTTTCGGTAGACTATGGTCTGACGCTCTCATTCTGAGACATCTGTGCCCACCAGTGGGAAAACATTGTTTAGACACCAATTTATTATCCCATTTCAGTTTGGTGTAGCCGTTATAATCACAAACCAAGTGGTAGCTCAAGTTGACGCGGTTGGTGTGTTCAACGCAGACACGAAGAAGCCCATCGGTGGGCATATCATTGCCCACGCATCAACCACAAGACTGTATCTACGGAAAGGAAGGGGTGATAACAGAGTTTGCAAGATATATGACAGCCCTTGTCTGCCAGAAACAGAGGCGATGTTCGCTATTAGCACAGAAGGGATTACTGATGCTAAGGAATAGAATCTGCTATCTCGACTGTTGTAATTATATTGTATAAATCAATGCATTTTTAATTAAAGTGTGTTTTATTACTAGTGTATTAAAAGAGGCCATAGAAATTCGTGTATTTTTAGGCTTATCAGGCATGATTGCATGAAGGTGTTAATGTGAAATTTTTGACCTCGTAAAGTAATATTGTACATTTGTTAAGGATTTTTTTTTAAATATACCATAACATAATCGAATACTTATTTCATTGCCATATTTTTATAATCGATGACTTGGATCATAGGTAAAAGGTCACCAGAAAAAATCGGAATTCGTTAACATGATTGCTTTATTAACAAATATTGGAGTCAATTGCAGAATTCCTATATTTAAAATTTTGATCCAAATAGCCAGTTTAGATTTTTATAATGATCTATACATATACATAAAATTTAAATGTCTGTTTGTAATATCAAAAGAACAGTCTTTTACCAAATGCAATATGGAAGTATATGCGATACTGATAACGAAACATCAATTACTAAAATTTTTGTTTGTCTGTTAGTTCTGGGTAATCTCTGAAACCGGTGGACCGATTTTGACGGGACTTTCAGTGTTGGATAACTGATATAAGACGTAACTTAGGCTACTTCTATTACAGAAATTTTAATTAGGGTTCCGCACAAAAAATTAAAACCTAAAAAACCGCGCGCGCTCTACGCGCACGCAGCCACCGTCTCTGCCGTTAATTTCAGTTGCTATCTCCTCTCTGAAACAATGCTAAAATGTTAATATTGTATAACGACTATATGTAACTATGTCAAGTTACATTTTTTAAATGCTGGTATAACCGCGGGGCTCAACTAGAAAGAAAATTGAACCTTCAATACCTATATTGTATATTTTTATTTCAGTTTCAAATGTAATTATTATTTTTTGATCGCCAGCGGAAATAAAACTAAAGGAAAAAGTAAAAAAATAATAATAATAACCATTCCAGGCAGAATATTAAATTTAATTGTTAATTGAATTAAGCTGTAACATTAAATACCTCACTGTATAAAAATAAATAAAACTTAAATAAAATCCTCACCCATAAAATTTAACTGACACTAGTAATATTTCTATGTTGCTTCTGTCCAAAACCTGGTAACATTTTAATTACTAAGGCAATATTTCGTAAAATTTATTGCACAATAATTAATTTTATTTTTCATCTCAACATAAAATTATATCCCAAATTTACATATTTAATATTGCCTCTTGTTATATTAGTGCGAACAAAGCCAATATTTGTCTTTAAACAATCTATTATTACTATAAGTATATAAACAGTGTTGTGTATACAGTTTTTACGGTACCAAGAATTGGACACTCAGCAAACATTATTAAAACAAAATAATATTTAGCAAATCTCTTACAAGCTATGCGCTGTTAGTATAAGGCATTTACTTTTAACGTTATATGTGATAATTTGTACTACTTAATTATATTTTATAACGAGCCTAAAGAGATTTGCCAAAACGTTCAATATTATGCATTCTTAGAAAAATAACTATAACTATGTCATTTTACATACAAGCACATTACAAGTAATTCAGTATTTATAATATATCTGTATCATTAGATATTTTATTTATGAATAACATATTGATTAACATTACAGAATTACATGATATAAAGCTAGTAACATTATTTGACATATGCAAGATGCTAAAAATATCAGACAAATGTGTTTAAATGTAAACATCATTAGTATTCGGAATTAACAATAAATAAAAATATTTAAATTATGTGATTTACTTGTTAAGGTAATTTTTGAGTAAGTGATTATCAAAAGAATTCTGTGATTTATCATGCATGAATAAAATAGAATAATGCTTCCCGTTAGCGAATTAAGCTAAAATAAACAGAAGTATCGTTTTCTATTTTATAATTGTTAAAAATATCTACCCACATAATTTATATCTTAATATTGCAAATATCTGAAATGCTCTGTCAGTCGTCGATTTTTTTTTTTTGGATAATAAGTGATGTAACACTAAACACTGGAATAGTATTTGAAGGCAATTTGTTTAAGAATAAGGCTATTGAATGTCTATAAATTTAAATAATAATTTCATGGGTATCTGTAAGAAAGTCTAAAACTTTAAGTACTCACAAATTAATATAAGAAAACTATATCAATATGGATTATGGTTTTAAAATATTTTATCCAATTTATAATCGTACATTAACATATTTTCTAAATATTTATCTATTGCCTCTATATGATAAAATGTCACCTGACGGCCACGAAACATCACTTGGCGCTGCATAAGCGTTAAGAGAATTTTGTTAAATTTCACTACATATTGCAGCGAATGTTCTTGGCCTTATAAGAACACACAAATTTGCATTAATGCTCAACGCTGACGCTTGTGACGCAGAGCGATTAGCGCTTGTAAATAATGTTTCATGGCCCTCGGGTAACAGCATTTGTGAACATTAGTAATGGGTGCCTGCAGCAAATTATTAACAAGAGTATTGGTATAGTAAATTTATGTCGCACACATGTATATGATTTGTTTCTTGCTCGCAATGACCTTGTCAGGTTTACAACGTATTAGCTGCGATAACGCAATGTGACCGCTGCGATGTTAACCATACACTAAACTAACATAACCAAGTAGATTTTTATTACTCGCTACGGCTTTCTGATATTAAAATCAATCAAAGATATCGTATGTAGAACCACATCCATTACTATTATAATAGTCATTATATTCTAAATAATAATTATTGATCTTATTATATAGCACGCTTGTACCAGCCAAGCGGCGTACATTTCTGTTTTCACAAACCCAGGCGAGTTTAAAAAAATATAAGTTTATATTAAGTGAGTAACATGGGACCCGATTTATTTCTCAGGACTTATATTGCAACAATTTGTTAACAAATACATGTACAGACAGACTAAAATGTTTACATAACGTGAGGTATGTTTATTTACTATTTTCAGTCACATTTCAAAATTTTGTTGAAATAAAAACTATTTTTTTATGATGTTGAGATACTTACTTAAATTTTGTCTGTGAGTCACAATTTATAGAACTAACGGTGCTTAGATTTACGCATCATATCGTTTGTAATAAGCCAACACCACTGCGCTATGAGCACTTCTAAAACCGATATACAATGGCCAAACACCGTTGATACAAATATAATTATAACATTCACTAATTAACTAACTAGTAAATATGTCACAAGTTCATTAAATCTACCCTAATTTTATGAGTCTTAAATAAAATAAATTAACTACTCGCATATTATTTTGAGGCACTATCACAAATATAAAAGGTAAGATTTAAAAGATTACAGTTTCCTATAATATATTTATTATTGAATTCACAAAACTATTGCTTATTGTTTGAAACATATTTAAAAGGCTATTGGTTTTTTTTTTAATTAAAGCGCTTTGTCACATTTTTTATTTATTTATATATCGCACGGAAAGAATAACAGGGACCCAATGCGAAATTACAATTTTATGAAATAACAAAATTGTGTTCGCATTTTGTAGACGTTCTTAAAGGCGTAGTTGTTCCAGTTGACAATTGAAATTGATGCAATCACAACACGACAAGACGAATCCTCCGTGTGAGAGGGGCGCCGCTTATTAACTTATTAATACGCCTCTTTATGTATTATTTTTAGTTTTATTCGTATTATTATCAAATTTACTTATAAAATTCTATAAGTGTTTGGGTAAATTAGCTATGAAACTGACGAATGACCATAGACAATAGAGCATAACTGTTTTCGTTAACGTACAACGTGGTAAGTCTATCGAAGTTTCTTCTATAACTCGACCAAGCAAACTAGACGAACAGGTGGAATGTGGTCTCCCTCCCCGGTCCCGCCTCATGCCCCTCTCTCGTCCAAGTACCGTTTGCAGCTAGACCCTCGAAGAATTAGATATTGGCGTAAATTTTCAATTAATTAATATTGTTACGTATTGCGCTTCTGTTTTACTGATAACAATGTTTATGAAAAAAATAGTGTTCTTTTCTTCTTATTTGTTTCAGTTATATCGTTTAACAGTCGACTGGGGATGGCGCCTTATAACTTATTTCAAAATTTGGTACACACCTATTGCTGCAGTAAAAATGAACGAATAACGGATTTCACATTTTGTGATAAAATAAATCAACAAAATAAATTTTTGTACTCATTATTTTTTTGTTACAATGATAACCAAAATAAGTAAAAAATGCGTTGTTTAAGTACAAATTATGAACATAGAAATTTATTAAAATTTACATTTATATCAATCAACATTTCACGAAAAAAAACATTGCTATTTTTTTTTCCATCAGTACTTGCTAAGCGTAACGTAACGTTTGACATTCGTCTAGTTAGCTTGGTCGGTTTGTATGTTGCGTCATATTTTATTGCACATTTCAAAGCTATTTTCACCATTTCCACTGCATTTAATTGCTTGGAATTCAGGGAATATATTTATGTTCCAATTTATTAATAACATAAGGGTTGTGATCTGACTTTACTATATATTTTATTTATTGTTTAAATTTAACATTATCATTATAACCTTTAACAAGAACGTAATCAATTTAACACCAACCAAAATTATTTTATCCCGTTTCCTGGGTTACTGGGTACTAAGTATGATAATATTAACCTTTATAGCTATAACACCTATAAGTGCATTATTTAATGATTTAGATCTATTATATGATTTATATATATTAAGATTTTTGTATTGACATTGTAGTATATTTAATTTTGTTGTGATTACTTAATGCTCAATATGAGTATGTATGAATATTGTCTTAATGTTCAGCTATATTCAAATTTGCCCAGTACATAGATATGAAACTTTGAAAATGAATTTATATTTTCTGATATTGTATAAATAAAATTCAGAAACTTTCATATATTACATAGCCACACATTACAAGGTTAAATAGATTATAGTTATGTGTGTGTATCTTAGAATAGAGAAATAAATACATAAGTTAAATGTAGAGTACCATTTTCATAGCTTGGTCTCGCTGTGACCCGGTATGGGTGTCCCATCTGGCACTATTGGAGCATACGGAGTGGTGAGGTGACCTTCTTGTTCCAGCCTCTTGTGCTCACTTGCCACTAAGGCTCGGAGCTCATCCTGAGAGAAAACAGATGTTTTTAGAAAATGGCGTTCAAATTAGTTCTGGCTATATGAAAAAAAGAACAACCACTCATAACACCTGTTCCTAAATTCTAAAAGGATAATAATTCCATCTGAATTGAAATGGCATATTAGTTGGTGTAATTAGTATTTTTAATTTAATCTTAACATATTCTCCAAATAAGTAACCAAATTTACACAATTATAACATACAAAATGCAAATGTTTGCCCTGAATAATTGTACTACTTTTAAATTAGCGCGATCGCAAAAACATTGAAATATAACATAATATGGCAAAGGTGCTAATGTATATATCGAAGCTGGAAAGTGAACTTGTCGTATCTCGAAAGATGATGTTCTTCATTTTATATATGTATACAACTGACATTCGTACGTTCTTACAAGTTTGCGTCGGTCTGCGTCGATATATATATATACAAGTTTTATGTCGTGCAATATGCACAAGATTATCATAAAAAACAAATACTGCTCAGACCTATGAAGAAATGTGATTAAAAAGATGGTTCACAAGGAACTGCTGGGAGGAAGGAATTATTGGGTCATTTTCATCAGTGGCGACCATCTTAGTCCTAGGGAGTAACAACGCAACTTTAATTTTTTTCAGATAAAACCTCTGTTCTATATATTATGAAGTTACTCACAGATATCCATGAACAATAGTGGCCACTTACCATCAGGTGGAGCGCATGCTCGTTTACAACTTCAATCTGATATAAAAAAATTGCCGTCACGGGACATCTGGCAGATATGAAAAATCGTGTTCATACAAGTAATATGCATAAAAGACAATATTTCGGCAGGAACTAAATATATAACATATGAATATAACGCCATCTATGAACAGTATTCCATACTAAGTCTAGCGAACACCGCAGTCCGCTTACTTTTGTTCGTTACTTAATAGTTCCGTAAATGTATAACGTACGGTGTGGAGACTGTCACGCGAACAATCAATTTTAAGTGCGCCTATAGACGTTTCACATCAAAAATAAGCATTTTGCGAGTTTAAGATTCTTACCCCCCAGCCAAGTCTATCAGCTATATCCTGACAGCCGTCATCACAGTCTCCAAGCCTGGCCACGTCCCTCACAGCATCCTCATCTAGTTGAAGGCCTCCACCCATGAGGCCCCACAGCCGTAACAACGGTGCCCGCATACCCGCCTTCTCTCTGTTGATGAGAAGCCGAGGGCACCAATCTGGAACCCTGGAAGAGAAAATAAAGTAAATTAAGTACATTTACTTACGCTGGGTGCTGGAAATTCCCAAAGCTAAAAAGATTTTTTTGAGGGAAAAAATTTAAGTCTGAAATCTTTCCTATGCCCTACTGCAAGGCTACTACTAGATGAAATCAAATGAATTACCTGTATTTTGCGTAGGCCTACAGGGGCACTTACAAATTTTCAGTTTACAATATTTTTCTTTCACTACCACTAAAGGATGCAATACCCTAATGTTCAAATACTCGATAAATTACAGACTAGTGATGAACATTTTTGCATCCATACAACCTCAATTTGAAAAGGTTTAATAGCTAAGGAGAATTTTATAAGTATCAAAGTTTATATGTGTGTTGTATAAGACAAGTCCTGAAGCGAGCTTCAAAAGATATGCAATTTGCTTTTTTTTTCATTTTATTTATCTTATTGAAGTAGCAAATGAGCAAGCAGTTCACCTGATAGCGCTTTATTCCGAAAATCCCCACCGACAAATCCCTACCAGTTGGGATTGTTATTTTTTTGCCAAAAATCCCCAGTAATAAAAGTAACTCAGCTTAGTTGGGATTTCTGGAAAATTAACTAACAATCCCCACCAGATTTTATAGTTTCAAAATTATAAAAAAATTGTTAATCGTTTAATTCGATCTGCAAGTAATCATGTCAATATTATAATCAACTTTTATCATAAATTGTTTACATTGAAACGATAATCAAAAATATTTACAACAATTATCTAGACTCATACAAAAAATATATTAAAATTTTAGATGGTCGCAAATGTATCTCTTTTTTTCCAAAAAGTGTGACACTGTAATGTTGCCATCCATAGCCAGAAGTAACTCATGTTTTGTCTACCTACCTAACTACCTTACATTAAATTACCAGTAGAACTATGCTATTAAATCTTCTGGATGCATATTGCATGTAAATGGTATGATGAACTATAATGGATCGGTTGGAGTGGCGCCGATTAGGGGAGGCCTATGTCCAGCAGTGGACCTCAAAAGGAAAGAAAGAAAGAAAGAAAGAAAATATTTTATTTCCTTAAAACTATGACACACACAAAGAAAAAAAAA
>MOOZ01001050.1:257024-268279 GCA_002930495.1 Cecropterus lyciades
TGACACGCAGTGGATCCCGGGTTCGATCCCCGGCCAGACAGACATCTAAATTATGAGTTTAGATTTCTGTTCTGGGTCTGGAAATTTGTGTATTCATCTTTGTGTGTCCTGGCACCCACGGCACAGGAGAAAATTTTAAAAAAAAGATTTAAAAGATTTATTGAACAAATAAGCAATTTCACAAATTGTACATTCGTAAACAACTGCAATAGTTATAAAGACTGTGTCGCAGCCATTTACAACAAATCCTACTGTGGGGCTATAAATGTAGAAAGCGTTTATAAGAACTTTCTTGTTTTTTTTGTAGTCTAGTTATTAGGATCACCTACTTATATAGGGTAAGATATTTTGGATTCTGATTATGCTGGGCTCCCTCCGTAGCATAGGGTAAGATACATTTTCAAAGACTAGCCGACCTTTTTTATTGCCGATCGCCACTATTGGACCCCTTAACAAAGCTATAGCTAAGCCTATCGGTAACATGTTTAAAAGATAGATCCATATTACGAGTAGAGTTGGTTATTAATAAATAATAAATAAAATATATAATAATTTAATTTATTTTTATATAAAATTGAACTAGCTATCGAGCATGCCGCCCATCTGATGGTAAAAATCCGTTGAAAAAAATAAAGCATTATTATTTAATTAAAGCAGTGATTATAGCGTAAATAACAATACGTTTTAAATTTTAAAATTAATAAATAATATGAAAATCTTTATTGTTCCCAAATAATCATTTCGAGAAAGTACTTACACGTGAACAGGTGACTTGATAAAATCAACGATTATCCTCCGTACCTCAAACTTGAAAGTTAATAAGCGTAATTCAAAGGCTAACATTTTATTTTGGTGGCCCTCGTAAAATTTACGGCAAAACAATAAAACACTTGTGTTTGAGGCACACCTTGCACTTTTATTCGATAATTATAATCTTAATGTTTCGACCCGCGTGTGGATCTTTCATCATACCGGTCTGACAGGTAGTGGGTCCCGGGTTCGATCCCCGGCCGGACAGACATCTGAATGATGAGTTTAGATTTCTGTTCTGGGTCTGAGTGTTCGTGTGTCCATGGCACCCACGACACAGGAGAAAATCCTACTGTGGGGCTATGAGTGTAGAAAGCGTTTATGTTTATATTTAAAGTATCATCCTTCAAAAACCAAAGTTAAAAAACTGAGTTTGTAAGGTAGTATAAATGTATGATGCTGCCGCCACACCTACTTCTAGCGTGAAGCAGTTCTTGCGTTTCGATGGAAGGGTGTGGTGGCCGGCTCTCAGTAGTAACACATCTGACCCACTTTAGATAGAACAGGGGTTCTATATGAAGTTTTTCAGACGTCCATAGGCGGCAGTAACCAATCAACATCAGATGGACTGCATGTTCGTTTGCTACAACAATTTAATAAAAGTAACTAAATCATCATAAGCGAGTCGGACTCGAGCACGAAGGCTTTCGTACCATTCCATTCCGTTCCGTCTATAAAACAAGGCAAATTAATTCTGTTTTAAATATTTGTTGTTGTAGCGGCAACACAAATATAAACACTGTGGAAATTTCAACTGTCTATTTATCACGGTTTATGAGAAACAGCCTGGTGACAGATATACGGTTTGAAGGTGGTAGATCTCTTTGTGGTTCGACTCAGGAAGCACCACCGCCACACCTATTTCTGCGCTGTTGTGTTCTGATCTGGAGGGTGTGGTAAGGGAGACATACTTTTTCGAGGCATTCCATCTTAGTCCTCAGGGGTAGCAACGCATCTGTGGCTAACCCCAGGTGAGACTTTGATCTTACCTAGGGTGTACAGATGTCCATGGCGGCAGTAGCCACATACCATCAGGTGGGCTGCATGCTCGTTTGCTAATTTCATACTAAAAAAAATATATATAGACAGCGGAGTAATAGCAATAGGTTCCTGTTTTTACCGTTTGGGTACCGTACCTACTCTAAAAAGGTTTGGAACTTCCGTAACCACGCGTTTCGTGCTGGAAAATAATTTATCCATATCCTGATCAGGGCCGACATTGCTTCACTTTGTAGATACGTGAAATCTGTATAAACCACCGGCGTACGGTAATTTTAGTTGCAAATACATAAAGCCTTGAGTATTGTACCTAGGTTGTTTGAAAAGTTTATTACTTATGAGTGATTTAATAATTTATTTTAATGTTTTTATTGTGTAATCATAATTTAACTATAAAATAACATTTATTACAATTTAATTGTACAATAATATTAATTCTGTGAATTTAATACTTAGCCATGTGTAGGATTAATTTACCTTATGGTTCCGTATTTCGTACATAAACGATTATTTCTAACGTCATAGGATGATGTCTCTTTCCTGTTAACATTCAGAATAATAAGTTGGAAAGGGATGAAAGATTAAATAACCAAGATATTGGTTTCTATTAAGCTTTTATAACCAAAGATCTAAAATTAAGCAAGCGATGACAATAAGTTTGTTTCTATTGACTTTCATATTTGTTTACAACAACGTCCCTTAACTAGGAAGTGCGAAATATTATATACGAAATCCACGCGAAAACTTTGAATCAGTTTATGTAACTTATTCATAATAAGTTCTTACAGAACAACACAGTTCCCGTAGGAACTTGTCACTTTGCGTGTATTTTGATGTGAAACATGTATGGGCGCACGTAAATCTCATTGTTGGCCTGGCGATTGCTACAACGTATATATATTGAGACATCTGTTATACATTTTCAGAACCATTAAGTATCGATCAAAACTAAAGGGCTGCGGTATTAATTGACTTGCGCGGGGTACTGTACGTAGATGGCGATATTTTACCGACTACCGAAAAGGAGGAGATTCTCAATTCGTCTGTATCTTTTTTATGTTTGATACATGGAAAATTATGGATAGGATGAACCGATTTTGACATTTTACTAATTTGAAAGCTGGTGCTTCCCGTTGGGTCCCATTTTAATTTGGTTCAGTTTTGACAAGGGCATCCATGAGACAAACGTTTGTCTTGAATTTCCAATATATGTTTATGTTTGCGACAAATGGACGAATAACTCGGCTTCTACTGATCCGATTCTCAAGAAACTTAAAATGAACATTAGGATGACTCCTCGATCCTGATGATGTACTGCTAGCCAAAACCAAAGAAGTTAGCTATGTGGTGCTAACGTATAACTAACTTCTTTGGTTATAATAAGATAACTGAACAGAGACATACTATAAAATATTTGACCTTCAACTCCTCAACCCTGATGATGCAGGTTACTGCAATCCTAATTTATAACTTAGGATTAGATTGAGCTGTAGGGATTTATATTAGATGGATTAGGTTAGGTTGGAACATAATAGAAAACATAAAACTAGCGAGCAGGGCGCGGTAGCGCCCTGTGAGCGGGTGCGCCCAGTTCATATAAATACAGACCTAACCTTTATTCACTTCCATGTAATTTACAAAAGTTTGTTAGTCATGCTGGAAGTTGAATCTACGTTTTGTATTTATGTTTAAATTTATGCTTTCGTGTAAATTTACAAATATAAGTGTAACGTAACTAAAAAGCGTGAATATTTTTTTTTTACAAAAAATAGAAACCGACTTCTATACCACAAAAAATTAAAAAATTAATTTAAATAAATGATGCTTTCTTACATACACAGTACATAGTACATAGTTCTGCAGTATGTGCTCATATACTTGTAGGACATATGTATGTAGATTCGTCGTTGTGATCTAATAAAATATGTTGAGCGCCGACTTCGGGACTATGGACTGTGTATGTATGAAACTATGAAACCAACATATATATTTAAATATTTTGTGGTATAGAAGTAGGTTTATATTTTTTGTTATTTCTTTTTCATTATGCTATGTATTTAGTTCCTGTCGCAATCTTGTCTTTCATGCATATTACTTGTACGAACATGATGTTTCACAACTGCCAGGCGCCCGTGACGGCTATTTTTTTTGATATTACAAACACGGAAGTTTGTGAAGCTGGATGTTCGTTACTCTTTTACCAAGAAACTGATTATTGGATTTGGACGATATCTGCCACCCAGGTAGTTTATGGCCTGGATTAACACAGGATATTCCTTACCTTTAATCATATCAAATAGTTGTGATATTTACCACATATGAGTAATATACCATATGATAAAGTACGTTAAAAGTAGTTATTTAACATTTTCAGAAACAGTCGTATCGCTAAAAGTTGACAGTGCCTTTAACGCGAATTTCATTTTGAAGAGGTGACCAAATTATGAGATATTTGTATCAAGAAATTTAATGTTGAATTTAATTTCTTACAGAAATCGAGATTGTGATGCATCAAGATTCGAATTCGAGTTAGAATAGATAATAAATAAAATGTCAATGAAACAAACTTATATTTGTCCTTAGACTGAAATATAGACAAAGACTTCAAGGTTTTAATAAAGATTATTGGGTTATATAAAGTGAATGTATCTACTATATAGTGTATCTACTTGCAAGTCTAAGTAATAAAAACGTTTCGTAATATATTTAGCTGATTTATTTGTGCTGCTCTAAATTACCAAAGGGCAGCCTATCAAGGGAGGACTGCGATTGTCCTATAAACATGTATTTTATTACCACGCATGCATTTGTACCTGCTTCGTGCAATAAAACTATAAAATATGCACATAACGTCGCAGTTTAAACTTTAAGTACTTGCTAAACCGCGTAGTAGCGAGTTGCGGAGAGAAATAGTTTGTCAGAATACTGTAGCGAATGGTAGAGAGAAATAGTTTTGATGGATAATACACTGAATAATATAACATGGCCTAAAAAGTGATCCAAAATGCGAACTGCATTTTAGGGAGGTTTCGTAAAGCGCGCGGCTGTTAAAGGGACGTAAAAATTATCTTTGTCCTTTTCGTAGCAGAAAATTCGTATCGCCACTTTATAATTCGTATAAGGACAGATAGTTCTCATTTTTAGATATGTTAAATTAAAATATACATATACATAAAAAACTTGATGTACAAATTATAATCCAAAATTATGCTATGTATTTAGTTCCTGTCTTCTCTTTTCGATAAAGTGTGAGCGAAATAATCCACATATACAATAAATGCCATTATTATAGTTTATTATAGTTGTAGATGATTATAGTTGTAGAATAAATATAGTAAAGTAAATATTTATTTTGGAGAATTCGAATTGTGGTAAAATATATTCAAATTTTTATATACATATTTGGGAACCTCAGAGACAGTTCCAATCTTAAGAACGTCCTTCAAATTTGTTGAAAGTATAGGCTGTTTCTAATTAACATGATTCGATGATTCGAAGTCATTTAATTCCAAAATGCAAAGTTATATAAAGATCCAAACTACCGACACGCACAGGATCAGGCGCACCAGACGCACTCCTCTATGTTACTACAGACAATGCTCTTCCCGAATCTGAATCGATACAAAACTGCTCCATGTCTTGTCGTAAAATAACGGACCACGGGAAGTCAGCATAGAGAACGAATGGTAATTGCTATTAATGGTTTCTGTAAATGACAATATAACACAGGCTTGTGTTCGTCCTTGTTCACAAGTGGTTTAAGAGGGATATCAGAATTTTGCTTCAACATGCAAGATCGTAAGCGAAATCATATATGGTCGGGAAAATTTAATTCAACGTACCGGTGAACCAAAGTACACCATGTATAGAAGTTAGTTTTAGTATCGATCTAACAAGGTACTACTTGTTTTCTAATTTTTACAGCAACACTATTGTTTCAATAACTTCGTAGCATCGCTTTTCGTGCTTTTTTCAGCTTAAACTCTTACTTAGCCCTGGGGATAAAAACGTACCTATCTTCGACTTCGGAAACATTTAATTCATATATCGATGACTGCAATGATCCAATTTTCATCTGATACGCAGTGGACTTCGGGTTCGATCCCCAGCCAGACCGAAATCTTAATGATAAATTTAGATGGGTTTGGGTCTTTGTGTATTTTTCTTTATGTCAAAGAGGAACTAGTAACTCAGACACAGAAAAGTCTTTCAGTGCGGCTGTGAATGTAGAAATCGGTTGTTTTTTTATCTAATAAGTATGTGTATGAGCAGAATTAAACTGAGTTTCGTCCACGTTATACGGTAACATGATGACGGATTCGCCACGCGTCAAATGCATCACAACGCGCTAGTTCCGTTCGCATATCGATCGCTAGCACCCAGTAGTGCTACGCTAAAAAACTCCATTCCCGAACGTCCAGAAGTTACAAATCAAACCGAAATATATTGGTTATAAAAGTGCAACAAGTATGCGAAATGTACACTCGGCTCGAATGTGTATCTCCACTTGGTTTTATGGACCATAAAGGCTGTTTACGATCGCCAGGATAATACCCATCCAGCTAAAAGGGTTAGGTATACGTATGGTATGGGCGCTAATTAAAAACGGCTGGACGGCTGTCTGGAGTTGAAACTAATTGTTGTATCGAATTGGGGGTTATTTTCCTTTATGTAATAATTGCATAGGTCTTATCGTTATAAAATTGCAATATGTTCGGGGAGTACATTTATGACGTGAGATTTTGGCGATGTTTTTCTCTCCCTCTTCCCTTGCTGAAATGCTGAAATTTATCCATTAAGCCCACGTATGGTTTTTAAAATTAGGAGGGAAAAATATTTTATTTAATTTAAATTAGATTTCTCCCAATTGTACATTTTTATGCAGATAATTAATTACGTGATATAAAACAAAGACTTCCTCCCACACTAGAATTAATGAGAGTGTCTAACTTATTCGCAAAGATGTCTAGGTTATTTCAGTTAAGTTGCGTTTTAAATTAGCACAGTTGCCGGAAAGCAAGACACAAATGTAAATGTTAAGTATGATTATAGAGACTACTTATTCCAGTTTATATGGTTGCTGATGCCTCTAGGCTAACCATATCTATAATGAACTACATACAGAATAGAGTTTTTATCCATAACAGATGCGTTGTCATTCACGAAGACAGAGATTGTCGCTTCAAATTCCACGCTATCGAATAAAGCAAACGAACTACGCTCACTATGCTTTAACGCCTTTAACACTCATAGCCCAAAACTAGGATTTCCTCCTGTATCGTGGGTGCCATGGCCACACACGAAGACGTATAGACAGTCATCCAGACATAGAAATAAAATTTAAATTCATCATCCAGATATTTGTCTACCCGGCGATCGAACCGCTCGACCTGTATGGGAACACTCCGCCATGGGCGTGATCAAAACCGTACTAACTGGACTTCTACTACTGGAAATCAGCATTGCTATAAGCGCACCCAAAGAATATTTATGTAGAGGCTTACACCATAACTCTTCCCGTCAAAGCCAGCTGAGCATCAATCCAGCTGACGGAATGTATGCCAAATCGATAAAGCGCACCCCATTGACTGCGACTTGCTCGGTGTAGACGGCGTTTTTCACTTTTCAACCCTATTTCGTATTTATTTAGTAATTACTACCTGAATTATTCGAACTTCGCTACCGGACATTGAAATAGTCGCCATTTTTAAATAGTGCAAATATCGAAATCTAAAGTAGCCTATAAGTTGACCAGGTAAATAAGCTATCGATGCAAAATTTTATGAAAATCGAACCAGTGGTTCTTGCATGATTGAGTAACAAACAGACACACCAACTTTAATTTTTATAAAATAATCTTTATAGAGCAATGGCATGTATCTCTACCAAGGATTGGGGTTTGTTTCCATGGTGATTTATTATCCCGGGTGATTTTTTGATAAACCTAAGAAATAGTGAAGCAAGCGTCGCAAGGAAGCTGATGTATTATGATGTAATCTGATATATGGTTGAAAGTTTAATATAATGTTTTAAAGGAATTATAAAGTTCATCAATTGGACTTGGCAGCATGTGGAATGGCCTTTTTATTTTGAGAGACCCAGTCTCTAGCACTGGGATTATAATTTGTTGAAGATGTAGTATCATAAATATATCTATTATATCTCGTATCATCCCCAATGTCCACTCCTATAGAGGTGCATGTCTGGCTGAGCACAAGTACCCTATTTGAATTTATAGTGATTCAACATAACAAATGTAATTTCGTTAACCAAACAGTAACCCAATATTTTTGCAAAGTTTAAGTTTTAGTCTCATATCACAAAAATGCTTTCAAGTTGTGGCTAATCGGGGACATTTATCCGAATATTAAACACAAACAAACTTTTGTCTAAGTTACCTACAAACCAAGTTTCGTTTATTACCCCAAGTCAGTACTCAGTACGTTCCGTCAAACCGTTTGTGAAAACCATTGACAGAAGAAGCAAATAAACTCCTAATTCTGGACACACTGTTTAGTACTAAGTTGTCAAATATCTTATGTAGAGCAAATTCTACGTAAAACCTACTCTTATAATATAAGGTTTTGCCACATTTACCACAAAGAATATTCTTTGTGTTAATCACAGTCAAAAACTTTCCGTGTGTCAAATTTCAAACCCGCGTGTCTAAAAGTAACAAAAATTCACCCATCCTCGAAAACATTTATAACATTATTAGGGAAAGATTGGTCTAATTGTTCAATCCGCTTGTTCCTAAGCCAATTAGCGTAGAGATTTTAATGATAGAACATTTCGAGTATTGACTACGGCATCTTTCTAGCGCATCTTTCTTGTTTATTATATTATTCCTTTAATCTCAATAGTAGCAGTTTTAGTGTCTCTATGTTATGGAAGCTGTAAGTTGAATCTTTACACAAAGCATTTTCGTGTAATTCAACGTATCGGTGCCCGGCAGAACTCCAATATTATATGCAGTTGCTTACAGATTAGTTTGATGTTTTCATTCGAAGAATGGAGTCTATTGGATTACTACGTCAAGGTTGAAAACATACGTATCTCCGCAGTTTCATGCGAGCTCAACTTGTGTAGGAAAGTTTAGTGATATGAGCTTCGGTAGTGTGCTCCCGTGTTGTTACGCGTCTAAGCTGTTTTCGGAATTACACCTGAAGTTTTTCAACTTTAGAGTTTTTAGTGGATACGTAAGAAGTTCTTTAGATTAAGGAATTTTCTGGAGTGGTAACAAGGTAGATTAATTCACTTTTAGAATCAAAAAATCTTCAAAATCTTTTTAAGTCTCATTGAGTCTGGTTCCTTTCCTACAAAGTTCCTACTTTCCTACATAAAAAAAAGTCATTTAAGTGCTGATGCGCATATAATTCGGATTTATCTTAAAAAATTGAATTGTTTTTTTTATTTTTTTTATGTTTATTTTTTAGAGTGAGAATCCTGTCCACCTTATGTGTTTCCACTTCTTAGAAATAAGATGTTCGACATAACATACTGTCAGATTTTGAAGACATGTAATAACATGGATTAATTTTGCTCTGAGAGATTTTTATTATATTTTGGTTTTAGGAAAAGCGTTTACGGATTACGCAAAAACAAATCTAAATGTTTGTCTAACATTGTCAGATTTTTGAAAACTTTATTATTATATTATTAATTTATCTATTATTGATGATATCTTAAATAATAGATTATTAAATCATTTTCAAAGGTAAATAAGGTAATGATGTGTTTTTGGAAAAAATGAAACTTTCTGATTCAGATTGGCTTACATTTCAGTCAAGTAACTCTCGCATCATTCCAACGAAGCCGTTTGCGGCGTTATATTTATTTTATCTCCGCCACAACAATGGCCTATTCACGCCTGTAATTATATGGATTTGTATAACCATTTACGAGTTACGTCAAGCATAAATGACTCTGATCTTCAATAAAACTTCTCATTTTAACACCGAGGGTTTTCGTCGTTTTTGTGTTTAAATTCATTGCTGTAACACTAAATGTCACTTGCTAGAAGTTGCAATCTTGACACAAGTTTAACTTACTTATAGTGGAAATAAAAGAGACCGAAGTCAAAATATCGACAATTTGAGGTTAATACTTGAGTCTATTCCTAATAATAGTTTATGGTCTAACGAATTAAACGGTGACGATTAAATGCTAGAAAATGACATAAATCTGTCGTCCCTTGAATAAAAATATCTATGCGCGTTAAGAAACTTCCCAAAATTAATAAAATTGTGTAAATTTCACAATTTTTTTTGGAAGTAGCAAACGAGCATGCCGCCCACCTGATGGTAAGTGGCTACCGCCGCCCATGGTCATCTGTAATCAACCCTAGATAAGATCAAAGTCGCACCTAAGGTGCATTGCGGATGCATTGCTACCCCAGAGGATTACGATGGAACGCCTCAAAAAAGTAAGTCTCCCTTACCACACCCTTCTGGCCAGAACACAAGAAGTGCATAACACTGCTATTATTTGGCAGAAATAGGTGTGGCGGTGGTGCTTCCGGAGTCGAACCACAAAGAGTTCTACCACCTTCAAAACATTATATAATATACATATACATATATATTATATATTATACAATATATATATTCTGGCAAATGTATAGAAGAGTGTGATAAAAGTAACATTACATAAAAAAATAACATAAAAGTAACTAGACATTCTAAGTCTACACGAACATGAGTCCAAACCAATCTGGGGTTCATAATAGGTAACCTTTGTACTCGTCACCTACCAGCTCGCATGCTTAATCATAAAAACTTCCACATCCTGAAACCAGGTCGTAAACGTAGAAAAAATTGTAAACATACATCCACATAATTATACATACAAAGCATTTATTACGTTCGTTTTATGACCTCCCAGTACGCCTCGGATAGATGTCAGAGAGCCTAGACATCGTAAATAAGTATGAAATATGATAATTGCGAAATTCTTCAATATATTCCGATTTAAACATTGATGATTCGTCTGACGTTTTGTGGGCTATAACTCGGTTCGTGGAACCTCTCGCACGGATTGCTTCGTATGGCAGTTTCCTTGCCTTATTTTTCGTAGAGCTCTTAAGGCGTAAGATATTGTGTTTCATACATCTTTTAGAAATGTTAAGTACTAATTTTATAAACACAAAGCTTCGTGTCTTTTGCGATGTAATTTATTAAAGATATATCACAGGTAATAAAATGATCTGTGATACGATTGCTCTACATACTGTACACTACTGTAGTATGTGGTACTGTAATCACATTTTGGATATATAAGGTGGTAGAACGAGCATGACTCGACATTCGAAAAAGTGTTGAATTAAATAAACTCAAAAACCGACTACTTAAAAACAATGAACTGAAACTGAAGGCAGTCATAGTTTTTAAGAGTTGGGTTAAAAACTGCCTTCAGTTCGTTGTAATAATTTTAACAATGTACCTTAT
>MOOZ01001051.1:9528-24304 GCA_002930495.1 Cecropterus lyciades
AATTCAAATCACGAAGCACGATCGGAGTCCAGAAAAAAATAGCATTGAGTAACACACGAGTAAAGGAGATAATCAGAGTCTATTAACAGTCCGGGACAGAAAACGTAACGAGAGGCAAATATCAGAGTCCATAAACAGTCCAGGTCCGTAAAATATAAGCAAACGAGGAGATTCTAAAACGCAAACAATTATACCACAACGGTCAACGAGCAAGCGGAGCGATACAATTAGTTTAAAACATTGTTATGCTTATGCCAAACAGCTTAATGTTGCCATAACATTTTTTCAATTGCTGCTATTAATGACTTATGAAATCTTCTTTCGTAAGAAACACAATAAATTGAAGGCAAAAATAACTGAATTGGTAATAAGATGTAAGTTAATTTGCCCGATTATTTGTTACTATTTTAGTTTACCGTATCGTCATATTAAAGCATTGTAAAACAAAAGAGATATTTTATTGCTACGGCAAAGAAATATTTTACATGGCAATATCTATTGTAAATGTAATTTGAGAGTAACTATAGGAAATCAATTTGAGTTATTTAAAAAAATATTTTTTTCCTCGGCCTTAATTAGTACATTATACATAATGATAAAACTTAAAAAAATAAATAAGTAAGATTGATTTTAGTGCCATTTCTAGACGCTTTAATTACCCGCGACATTTTTTTCGCCATTGTCCTTTTAATAAATCTCTGTCTTAATAATCTAAATATAAACAAAGTTGTTTTACTTATTTTAGTTATCATTATAACAAAAACTAATGAGTACAACAACTAATACAAATGTAATATGCATTATTCGTTCATTTTTACTGCGGCATAAAAGTTATGTACCTTTGCATTGCAAATTTTGAAATAGGCTATAAGGTGCCACCCCTCCCCCACCCAATTTACTGTTTAACGATATAACTGAAACAAATAAGAAGAAAAGTGGAAAAAATCAATAAACGCTTTATTAACATTAAATATGTAACCATTTAAGTTAATCAGAAGCGTAATACGTAATAATATTAATTTATTGAAAATCTTCTTCGTCAATATCTATTACTTCGAGAGTTTAGCTGCGAACGGTACTAGGACAAGAGCGGGGCATGGGCGGGACTGGGGAGGGAAACCGCATTCCGCCCTTTCGTCTAGTTAGCTTGGTCGGGTAGTACTTCTACTTACTTCATACTTGACAAGTTGACACAGTAATCAGGCGCAAAAAATATCGATATATAAAAATATCAATATATTTTTCAGAAAACAATATATTTCATCGATATTTTAGCCTCAAATTATCGATATTAATTGTTTTTAATATCATATTCGATTTTTTTTAATGTCTTATTATAATTTGTATTATTTACATATTTCACTTATTATTGATGTGTCGTACATATTTGTACGTATGGTGTCCCTTTGTGAACACAACCAAAAAACTTTTAGTGCTGCGACAGTGATATACACGTGTATAGTAGTTGTATGTATAGCAGAACTATTTTTACATATGCATATTCTAACAATTTTTCGGTAATCACATTTCTGAAAGTAAAAGTATCGATATATCGAAATATTTATGTATTTTATTTACTCTTCATTTGACGATTTTTTTTCTAACTTACCGATTCGATATATATAGGTATTTTTTTCTTTACGTGTTTTCTTTTTGTATGTAGCAGCCCTAACAGAATTGCGGACGTATGTGTATAGTCGAGTCGTCGACTACCGACCGACATTTAATGCAGATAAGTAATTTGGCAATGTGCAGTTAATATTTTCCTTAGTTATTTAGGAATTAAAGTGTGCATTCTTAATTAAACTTTAATAGGAATAACTAAGGTTAGACATAAGAGTTATATTGGTATGAAATTAAATGGAATTAGTTATAAATTAAATCTGACTTTTGGAGTTTCCGAACGCTGCTAACGTTGCTCGTGAAAATCAAAGCAAAAAGAGTTAGTCTAGTCCGCAAGCAAAGTAGTTAGGATAGTCCTGTTTACATACACAATTTTATAATTGGTATTTCTAATTGCCAACAAAATGTTCAATAGTCTAATTATCTCTTTGATGTGATATGAGTTGAATTGTATGATGAATATAATTTATACAGTATTATAATTTTATTACATCAAATACGTTTATGTGACATTTTTTGTAGATAAACGATTTATTCAATAACTATACGTCGCGTATCGTATGGAAATAATATCGCATTAAAAATCGATATAATGACTGTAGTAATAGTATAAAACTGATTTTATGAATGAATGATGAATTTTCTGATTAATATTAATCATACAATATTATAATTAGATGAAATACGTATTTTTGTAGATAAACGACATATTCAATAACCACATGTCGCGTATCGTATGGCAAAGATATCGCATTAAAAATCGATATAGTGACTGTAGTAATAGTATAGCACTGATTAATAATTTCGATATATCGTATCATATCGTTTTGAATATAATATTATTTTCTTCTTTAGTGACGTATCGATTGTCAAATTATGCATTGCAACAGCTGTCATTTTGGCTGATTTAGGTTTCGCATTGGATTATTGTTTTTAAAACTTGGCTTTTAGTTTTCTTTAACTCATTTAGCGTATATACTTGCAAAATGGGAGACGAAAAGCCATCAGAACCTGTTTCACAAGCTGATCAGAATACGGAATTTATTAAAGAGGAACAAAAGGATAACGGAGACAGTGGGAAGTCTGACAAAGTAAAAGGTGAGTAGGAACACTGTGAACGTTTTTGTAATCGCATTTTGTTGAAAATTAATCTTCGTAAATTTAAGATATTCTCTTTAGAACAACAGTGACAGGTGGTAAGAGCTGCGTTTTTTTTTTACATATGGAAGTAGCAAACGAGTTTGCAGTCCACCTGATAAGTGGTCACTGCCACCTTATCTGTAATCAACCCCAGATAAGATCAGAATCTTATCTGCGGTTAGCCAAAGTTGCGTTTTTACCCCAAGGGCTGAGTTTCAACACTATGGATAAGTATATCTGCCTTTACACACCCTTCAGACCAGAACACAGCAGCGCATAACTGCTGTTCTTAGGCAGACTTAGGTGTGGTGGTGGTGCTTACTGAGTCGTGCCACAAAGAGTTCTACCTCCTTCAAATCTATTGCTGTAAGCTATATCTGAGGTTAATCATAGGTGTTAGGGCACAAGTGCTTGATTACCAGGCAGTCCACCATGCTTTCCTTAACTTTATTATGTACTTACTGCATTTCCGTAAGTATATCACAAAAGTAGTAGAGTAGTTTTTTTTTTTAGTACTTATGGAAGTAGGAAGCTAGCATGCAGCCCACCTGATGGTAAGTGGCTCCAGCTGCCCACATCTGTATTCAACCCTAAATAAGATCAAAGTTTCACATAAGGTCAGCACAGATGCGTTGCTACCCCTGAGGACTAAGATGGAATGCCTCAGAAAAGTATGTCCTCATATGTATATGTATAAATCATATGTAATAATATGTTATGTAATGTATCTTGCAGTTGATATATTGTTGAAAGCAACTGGCAATGCTCCAATAATGAAGAAGAAGAAATGGGCAGTGGATGCTGAGAAACCTATTGGGTGGATCATGGAGTTTGTTAAGAAGTACTTAAAATTGGAACCAGAGGAAAAATTGGTAAACATTGAATCTTTTATATTTAATTATTATTTTGAAAGGGTGAGCATTATTACTGTCATCAACCTCAGATAGAACAGGGTACCTGAGGTCTGTCATGGATGCTTTTCAACTCCTGAGAACTAAGATCCACATTTTTCCATACTATTTTATTTTAATTTTATTAACTTAGTACTTAGGTTTAGCAAGGCGTTTGTAGTTAACCTCAGGCATGACTCTTTGTCTGGTAACAATTTACCTTCAAGTGGACTGCATGCTCTTTTGCTACTTCAATTTTATAGATATACTAGCTCACCCGGCAAACATTATTTGCCATATAAATGATTAAATTACTAAAATGGCTATTAAAAATAGGGGTTGGTGAAGGGTTGTATGTATTTTTAATGCCACATTATTGAAAAATAAAAACAAAATATTTTGTCCAAAATTAAAAAAAAAAATTGAGTGTGAACAACCCTTATCACTTAGGGGTATGAAAAATAGATAGTAGCCGATTCTCAGACCTACTGAATATGCATACAATAAAGAGACAAATTCACTACATGATGATATAATACTCACCTAGGAGGGAGTCGCAAATCGCCAAAATTACCCCACGGAAGTAATGGCCGCCCAATAACACACGTAAATGTTTTTTATTTCAGTTCCTGTACGTAAACCAAACGTTTGCACCTTCACCAGACCAAGTGATAAGGAATTTGTATGAGTGTTTCAGTACAGATGGGAAACTAGTGCTGCACTACTGTAAGAGTCAAGCTTGGGGGTGAATAATAAATGTACTGGCGATTATTATGGTTCACAAATATTGTTTTTACCTGTATGGGTATTTGTTTCTGTTGACAAAATTGTAAATATTCCAATAATCTAGATATGTAAAGCTGCATTTGGTATAATATATTTTGTGTTTGTATTGATCAATTTTCTTTGTGTCATATGTGCTAACCAAAAATTATTAGTTACCTATTTTATTAGCTACTTGAATTTTTTTTGCAATTACGGTAATTTTAAGGACCCTCGTCCATATGGTGGCCTGGCTGCGCAGCCAGGAAGCGGCAACCAATTAAACATATGACGTTGTATGAGAGCCCGCGCACATAAGCAGCCCCGATCTCCTGGCTGCGGCATCCATTACAACGCGCCTGTTGCACGGCAGCCCAATGGCTGCGCGCAGCCAAAGTGAGTGTTGGCGAATGTATGTGGCTGCCGTCGTTCTCCGCACACTTGTTGTAGCAGCTAGACGTATTTCGTGTTCTAAATTTTTTATACAAAATTATTTTCGATGCAGAAAAATTCATTCATTTCAATTTCAATTTCTGGTCTGGGTATGTTCGAATATCTTTAAAATAGGAATAGAATAAGCCTTTATTGTGCCGTTCTAGAAAAAGGGGATGGATCCAATATCTTTTCTTTGCTTTGCTTTTTTTACGTGATAAATATAAATTTAAAAGTTTTTCGCATCCATATCGCCATAACGAGAGGATGACAAATGGCCGTCGATTGGCTGCTATAACTGACTGCCCAAACATTTTGGTCGCCGCAGCCTGGCTGCGCCGCCGGGCTGCCTAGTGCGCGGGGACTATAAGTGGAAGAGTGTGGTAGAGAAGGTATTTTAAAGAATTTGTTTCATGAGTGTTATGAAGTTTCAATAGCAAAAAGTCAACAAGATAAGACTTGCATTTACTTCATATTGTACATTCGTGCTTGTAACGATTAACCCTTCCACATTGTCCATTGCTATGATTGTGTGCATGCTATGTATCGCAATATGTCGCGAATATGTCTAAATATATTTTTTTAATATGATCTACATTTTTTTAAAGGTGATGGTTTGATTAGGGCCATTTCCGCCCAACACGCCCTCGAAAAAAAAATGTTTTGATTTTCGAATATTATTAAAGGCCTATGTGTACGAAGGGTCCATGAACCATCTTAGCATTTATTCTTCTCCTCAGTGGTTCTATTTATTATAAGTTTGTATATGTTTATTTATTTATTTTGTTACATGGAACTCTTCCTCAAAAAGAGATTTAAAGAATAAAAACACAAATGTTCAAAAAAGGCTGAATAGTCTCTTTCTTGGTAATAATTTCTGAAACTTACTATAGTATGGCGTAAATCTAATATTAAAATACACGTCTGTAAGTATGAAAGGCGTGAAGGTCGAAAAAAATGTTTTTTTCGAGTGTTTGATGGGTGTAAAATGGCTCTAATCAACCCACCTCTTTTTATTTTACAGTTAATATTATTTAAAGGTATAATATGATAAGTATATAAAAATGATAATACACGTTTTTTATTTTGTTTAGTATTATTATTGATGGAGTTTATAATTAAACAATGTATTCAAAAAAATTCGTTTAATAAATAAAATGAACACATAAGTTATTTGTAGTCTTCAAATAACTTCTTGTCTCCACCACCGTTGACAAAATCTTTGCTTGTTGTTCTTGTCGGTAGATTATCTGATAATTAACAAAGGTGTAATACTAATAATGCTACAGAAATAGAGTTAAGCTAATATGCAGAAATTAGAGAGCAGTAAAAATCTAGCAGCAAAATAAGTCCCCAAACCATATAAAACCATATTTCACTTATTATACCATTCGTGATAAAAAAATGTGTACGCGAATGAAATGAAATATTACAAAACAAAAAATCTGGTGATCGTATCTTCTTCAATTCGTATGATATTAGGGACTTCGATTAATTACACGAGATATTTAAGGGGGAGGGAGAAGGGTGGGTCGAATCTCATTAAATCTTACGTGGGTCTCGGCTTAATATCATGTTATTATTATTTTTTTTTGCTGCAAAACTAGTAACATCGTTAAAAACATTAAAACAAAACCCGACTGTTTAAAACCAACTTTTTGTTCATAATAATCGATTATCGAATTTAACACTTATATGAGTTTTTGTCAAGAAAGAATTTGTTTGGAATAGTATTATACATATAACAAATATGGTCGTAATAGTACAATCTCTCCTCAAAATCCAAAAATCATCTGTCCTCCCCCCATTTACCTCTATTTCCAGACGCCATTTAAAAATTATATATCCTATGTTAAAAATTATATTAATTTAAAATAATTATATTAAATTAAAATTAAAAATTGTATATCCTTTCCAAACTAAAATGAAACATGTTCCTCCTACTTTTGAACATACTCACATGTAATACACACGCGAGTAGGGGTGTATATGGGTGGGATATATGGGTTCAAGATAAATTTCAATAAGATTAGAGGATTGGCGTCGAAAACATCACCTTGTATAACGGACCTTATATATGGACGCCCCATAATATCATACAATTACCTTAAAATTTATAAAGATAAAATATTATTATCGTAACTTAACGCTCCAGCATAACCGTTTCCGTTACAATAATAGTTTCACTGACAATTTTTCATATCATGGCTCGCCTTAAGAAAATTTAAAATGAAATAGTACAACTTGATACTGTTCTCACCTGGAGGTCTACAGCATTTGGTACCGGTGGTCTGAGGCGAGTTCTTGGCCATCTTGCCGCTCTTGTCGGAGCCCTTAGAGCGGCCCGTCTCGCAAGGACAGCACGAGTGCACACTACTACGTGTAGTGTCCATTGCTTCTATCTTTTCTGTCTGTAATTTAAGAATTGAAATACATATATTCCTAATCTACGATTGGCCGGTGGCTGACATTCGACCACTATAGTAATACGCAGTTAATAAAACAAATACCCTGGATTGATTTTCAATATTTATTGTATTTTTAAGTAAAATCATGGTTAAATGCAATCACAAATTAAGGTTGAGTGCAATTTAATATTATAGAACTAGGTGTAATGGCCTGATGAAATATATAAATGCTCGAATTTCAAGAATGAAAATCGAAACGCTATCAAAAGAGATATGCATTAGCTGCGTCACCCGTAACATAATTACACTTTTTAATAGATACCCACACTTTCAAAGCAAAACGCATCCTTCACTGCCACGTCTATACCACAAACAAATACAGACGTAAAGAAATATAACATACCTTTTTTGCGTCGATGCTTAATTACTTATGAAAAAATGTCGATTGACCTTAGAAGGTGCCGAAGGTATTTTGGGCTGTCGGTCTCCAGCGGCCTTGTGTGTGGGCTTCTCGTTTAACGGTAGACGTAGTTCATCTTGCAAGGACTTGGGGGACTGTGAGCTTCTTTTACCCGATGGCGTTTCTTGGTTTATGTATTGCTAAAAATACAAAATAAATTTATTGTTAGTAAATAGTTTATAGACATTTCACACTCGAAGTATTTATATTTGTTACATACATTATGAAGTTTTTGTAGTGTAGAATAATCACGAAGAGTTTACACGGACATCTTCCATAGATTAAATGTAAAGCTATCAACGTATATAAATTATTTAAAATCTAGATATCAAGTGACTTTTAATAGACTTGGCTAACAGGAATCATATGCATATAAGTTTCTTCATCTCTTGACGTCAAAACTATTTTCTTACACTCCATATAACACAATCAAAGGTACTTGTCTTTCGAATAACGGACAGGCCGAATTTCAACAACTAAGTCATCACTACTCAGAATAACTATCATATACCAGAAGAGCATAAATACTAAGAGATGGAGCGCTTTACAGTCCTATTTTTTTCTGTATAGGCCTTCGGTGTCACTTACATGTAGTGTCCGACCGAAGGTCTATTTTTGGCCAAAGCCGAAGCCGATTGATCGTCTATGTCCACAACCTTTGGCCGAAGCCGAAACCGAATATTTAAAAACCATAACGAATTCAGTTCTAAATTGGTTAAAACTGTTTGTTTTTTAACGATATTTATTTTTGTAAATAAGGAGGTTTATCGGATGTCTATGTTTATTGGATATAAATAACTTCTAGAGCTAATTAAAATGTATTTGCCTCTTTTCTAAAAGAATTACAGTTCAAATAATGTGAATTTCATATACAACTGGCGACGCAAGCCCACAATGGCGTTTTCGGTTACCCTTTTCTCTTTATCATGTCCATCGCAGTATCGTGTATTCGTTATAGTACGTTCAACTTGCACTTGCTAGGACCTTCGGTTTCGGCCATAACTTCGGCCCATTTTGGCCAAAGCCGAAAGTTTTGCCGAAAGTGGTTTTATTGGCCGAAGCTTCGGTCGGACACTACTTACAAGTTATCAGTATTCCAGTACAGAATTACTTTTTCATATACCAGTAGTCCATTAATCACGTGAGGCGTTTTTCAACCCCCCTCTCCCTCTGATAAATTTTCGTTACATTTGATAAAATTCCCTCCCCCCATTCCCAAATCTCACGCAACATTTAAAAAAAAATGTGTTTAAAGAAAAGAAGTGTATATCAGCTCCGACGCATGACATGAGTTTACCTACTCCTTAAGTACGATTGTTTAAACAGGCGCAATAAAATTTAAATTTCAATAAAAGTCATAAAATTCAATAAATAAGTTTCAATTGTTGTAAACAGCGCCATCTATGCGACGGATGAAAAAAATTGAATTAATTTTCAATTGTTGGAAACTGCGTCATCTACGCGACAGATAAAAAAGGGAAAGGTGCGCACAATAGGTTGTGCACCAAAAACGTAACGAGGTCATTCGATCAGTAGATTTTACTCTTCATATTTTTCACATACCGGGCGCCTTATTTGAAAATTGATTATTAAGGAGTAAACTCAAGAAACAATTTACTTATTACTTTACTATTTACGACCGCTTTAATCGTTAATACTGCGGTACGTAATTACTGCAATAAAATTCGTTTAATAATTTGTGTAGGTACTGTTTGGTCATATTTTAGTAAACAATAACATTTTACTTAATTGCATACTCGCTTGCAGTCCACCTGATGGTAAGTGGCTACTGCCGCTCATGGACATCTGTAATCAACCCTAGGTGAGACCAAGGTTCACCAAAGGTTAGCCACAGATGCATTACTACTCCTGAGGACTAAGATGGAATGCCTCGGAAACGCAATAGTGCATAACACTGCTGTAATTAGGCAGAAATAGTTGTGGCGGTGGTGCTTCCGGAGTCAAAACACAAAGAGTTCTACCGCCTCCGAACCCTTTCTAGTGGAAAACAAATCATTGTAACAATTTCATCGAGCCGCTTACCTCGGGCACTTTCCACACGATGATGCTCCCGGCGGCGCAGCACGACACGATGCGGCGCGCGTCGGGGCTGAACCGGCAGCACGTGACCGCGCCCGCGTGCCCGAGACCCATGTGCGTGTATATGCCCTCCTGGTACTTCCACAGCTGGCGATAGGCGTTATTATTAACATAAACGTTTTCTACACTCGTAGCCGCACAGTAGGATTTTCTCCTGTGTCGTGGGTACTTTTAAGAAGAATACACAACCATCCAGATCCAGAACAGAAATCTAAATTCATCATCCAGATGTCTGTCTGGCCGGGGATCGAACCCGGGAGACACTGCGTGTCAGACCGGTATGGCGACCGCTCCACCACGTGGGTCGTCGTAATGAACAGTTATCATCGTTTTCACAATTTGATTGTATTAACAGCACCACGGTGGTGCTACAACTATTTCTACGACACACCTTTGCCAGGTGATTCGAGGAAGTACCACCACATCTACTTCTAGGATATATTTAGCGTAAAGCAGTGCCATGGACACACAAAGAGCGATACACAAACACCCAGACCCAGAACAGAAACCTAAACTCATCATTCAGATTTCTGACTGGCCGGGGATCGAATCCGGGAACCACTGCGTGTCAGACCAGTATGGTGACCGCTCCGCCACGCGGGTCGTCCGAGTTGGGTGTTTGTCGTTGTTAAGTATGCTATTTTGGTACTATATATGTAAGGTCAAAGGTATATAATATACATAATATAATAGTCTTACTTTAACCATTTGGTCGTTACCACCGGTGACGAAGAGTTCACCATTTTGCGTGATATGAAGCCCATTGATGGCCCCCACTTTGCTCGCTTCCAACTGTAAATTAATTCAACATTCAACTGATGTAACTGATACTACAAGAGTACAGATGTTTAACTTAAGTATATGAAAATATAATGTAGCGGTGGAGCTTTCGAAGTCACCATAAAATGATCTACCACCTTCGAAACAGCCTGCAAATAATTGCTAGCAAGCGTGTAAAATTATCATAGCTATCATACTTTGATAGTTTATTGTTGGATATGTGTCTCCTTTAACCTGCACCACTCCACCCGATCCTGAGTCGTATGAATCCAGCGGTTACCCGCTGTCTCCTCTAGGTCATCACTCCAATTGGCAGGCGGGCAACTTGTACTGTTTTTACTGGGCTACCTGATGGAACGCAGTCACCAACGTCTATGGACATTTGCAACACCAGAATGTCTATGCTTCGTTGGTTTTTGGGCTTAGCAATTCCCAGCCAGGTTCCCGCTGTCGGTTTCTCAGTAGACTTCGCGGCCTATGGACATTTGCAACAAAAGAGGAGTCCACCGGCATTTTGGCCTTGTAACATTACATAAGTTATCTTATAGTAATCTTCCGGGTCAGGCTCCCGTTGCCGGTCTCCCAATAGACCTCGCGGCTTATAAACATTTATAACACCAGATTGGCTATGCATCGCTGGCTTCTTGACCTAGTAACTCTACATAAGTTTTCATGAATTAACCTGCCGTGCAAGATTCCCGCCGCCGCTCTCCCAGCAGGTCATCATCGAGGTGGCCCAGGTGATCCCAGGCGATCCCATCACATAGACTGCATGCTCGTTTGCTACTTCAGTGTAAACAAAATGTGGGTAGTACCTCTCTTGCCAGGTTCCCGCTGCCGGTCTCCCAGTAGGCCACGCGGCGGTCCGTCCCGCCGGTGAGCAGCTGGCAGCCGACCGGCTCGAAGCACACGCACATGAACAGCGTGTTCGCGTACATCACCTGGCGACGGGACAGCGACCTGGACGGAACGTCGTAAGCGGTACGTTGGTTACGGATAGAATACGAGACACTGGGGGTCGTCAGTTCGTAAGTGGTACGGTGCCCACAGATAGAGTAAAAGACGATTTCTATCTACACTCATAGCCACGTTAAGGTTTTGTCGTGTCGTGGATGCTATGACGATGCCACGAAGACTATTCTACACAAACGCCCTGACCTAGAATTGGAGTCAAATACATCATTTAGATGTCTATCTGGTCGGGGATCGAATCCGAAGCCCACTACGTTTTAGACAGATAAGGTAACAGCTCTACCATACGGATCGTCGAAATGTGAAATATATACGTAAATAAATCAGTACATTTGATAATATGGTTTAACAAGTAATTCGTATAAAGCCTTGTTATCAATTGTGAGATAAGTAATAATAATAAATTGTATTTGAAATCGACTGGACGTTTAAATTAGGTACTCGCATCAAACACTATATGTTATTTTGGTTTGGTCGGTGTGGTGAGCATAATGTTTCTATCTAAGTCCTATGACTAGTAGCAATAAAAACATAACATACTTTAGATAGGTTTACAATTCTATTCAAAGTTGAATACAGATTAATAGAATTAAGTTCAATAAAATAATGTCTTTATTCCTCTTATAAGAACACTATTTTCAGCTAGCGCTATTTCGCTACATCATAAAAATGTATCGTTATATGTAACAATTATATTTTATTGCTGTATATCGTTGGAAAGTATAAAATTTTATCATCCGGTTTGAAGGACCATGTTAGTAATAACTTACACGAGGTCCCATATAATGCACGAACCGTCGGTCCCCGCGCTGACGGCCTCCGTGTCGTTTGGGGACACTTGTATCGCGGACACGGGACTCTTGTGCTCCTTCAGGACCTTCTTCAGGGACTGACATTCCGGTTTTATGTCCCAGACACGAACCTACATATAATCGCTACTATAGTATTGACCCTTTTTTTCTCGGGGGTATTGATCAAACAACAGTTTGATTTAGATTCAAAGCTTTAATAATAATAAGTTCTACGTATTGTATGAGATTGATGCAGAAAAGGCAGGCTATAACTTTCTTAAGGGGAAAGAGGAGAGGGGAAAAGTGTAACAGCGTTCCCCTAAAAAATGGTCGACTAGTCTCTGGATATTTTCCGAGCTTTTTCTAAGGATGAAAGGAGGAGGGGTTCGTAATAAATTTGCCAACATAAAACAAAAAAGTTTAAAGATTTTTTCTTCTTTTGACTAGACTAAGGGGGGTGGAGGTCAAGAGCTATTCAGCCCCTCAACTCCTCTGGCCCATGCCTATAAGGCAGAAAAATTAAAAGTAGCAATAGCACGTTCCACTGTAGTTCTACAAGAAGTTATTCCTTTTTTTAATTGCAATACTTCTTGATATCTTACCTGTCCCTCGCATCCTCCGGAGATAAGCGTCCTACCATCATGCGTCATATCCAACGCCGATGTGCCCTTGTTGTGCGTGTTATAGATGCAGTATATGAGCCTGCCGGTCAGAGGAGTGAACGCCCTGATGTTGCCGTCGTTCCAACCTGAAAAACATATCAGTGTTTTTTTATCTTATTTAATATAGAAGTAGGCGAGCATGCAGTCCATCTAATATTCAATGGCTAGTTCCGCCCATGGACATCTGTTTTCAATCTTAGATAAGGTTAGTTTTAGAGGTTGGTCATAGAAGCAGCCCTAGCTCGAAGTATTAAGTTGGAATTTTCTTACTAAACCCTTCAAACCAGAATACAGCATTGTTATGAAAACTGAAAAAGGTGTGGCGGTGATATCCCCGCTGTTGAGATACTGGGGTAATAGTAATATAGCATCGTTCTAAAGTCGGCATCCATAAACTGGTAAGACATAGTTTCGTCGTCGTGATTTATCGCAATAAGTTAAGTGCCGACTATGTACTATGTACTGTGTACTAACCACATATCGTCGTTTAAGTTCTAGCACCGCGTAAGTCATTTATTGGCGGTAATAAAATTTTGAAAATCATCGTAATTTTTATCGAAATACGCGTCATTCTGTCCAAACAGAATCAAGGTAAGACACAAAAATACTTTTAAATTATGGAAAATTAAAAGTACAAAATTGAACTTTAGTTATGTCTGTCTGTATGTAAAATTAATCTGTTTTTGTCTCTCCAAAAAAAAATTCCAAAAATGACTTACGCGGTGCTAGAACTTAAACGACAATATATTTATTTAAATTATTTTTTACTTTTTGTAGCATTGACAGTGATCAACTTCCAAACATATCATTTTCACTCAAGCAAACCAAAACTGACCGGTGACGATGGACTTCCCATCGCCGGAGAAGAGAACGGAGGAGCAGGTGAAGTTGGGCACGACGATGCGGAGTAGCTCCTGCGCGGTGTCGACGCACCACACGCGCACGTCGCCGCCGCCCGCCGTCGCGAACACTCCCGACATGCCGCTACGAAATTCATCGTCAATCCATTATTGTCCCACTGCTGGGCACGGATCTTCTCTCAGAATGAGACAGTTTTAGGTCATAGTCCACCGCGCTGGCCAAGTGCGGATTGGTAGACTTCACATACCATTAAGAACTCTTTTTTTAGAGAACCCTCAGGTTTCCTCGCCATGTTTTCCTTCACTTTACGGTGAAGGCAGAGATAATTAATTTCTAATACGCACATAATTTTAGAAAAATCAATGGTGCGTGCCTGGGATTCGAACCTCGGACCTTCGATTGAGAGGCCAAATTTCAACCATTAGGCTATCACTGCCACTACGAAATTATCATCAATTAATTATTTGGTAAGTCATAAAAAAAAACTAAACGCGACACCTTAAAAAAATTTTTTTTTCCTGTTTTGACTTGACTTAATTAGACGGCTGCACGCACGAAAAAGTGTCACGTTCCGCCTGAGCCCGAGCGTACAAGCGAGAGCGCGGAAAAAGAAATTGAATTAACAAGTGTAAATTAATGTTAAATTATCGAAAACTTATAATTTTCCATTAACTCCTTCTGTGTATTATATAAAATAATGATAATTTGGTGATAATCATTCAATTAAAGTATGCAATTTTTCAACAATGATCTCTTATGACGTTATCACATAAAATTATCGTCCGTAAACCAACTTTACAGACAACTTTTTTGTGCTTTTTTTTTTTTATAGTATGGAAGTAGCAAACGAGCATGCAGCCCACCTGATGGTAAGTGGCTACTGCCGCCCACGAAC
>MOOZ01001051.1:25032-37178 GCA_002930495.1 Cecropterus lyciades
TATTAACTGAAAACGAAATATACATACTACAATAATGCAATATCGTTATTTATAAATATATTACAATATTGAGTATAAGAGGCTGGACGCGATGACAAAGTTTTGGTGCTTATTTCTATAATTTTTGTTTGTCCCGGCATATATAACACAAGTTATATAAAAACCTTCTAACGCTAACCGTTAAAATAATAACGCTTTCTATACATTGGGCTATGATTGGACTGGGACTTTTTTCTTGTATCGTGGGCCCAAACCAAATCTAATTCATCATTCACTTTCATAGGTACGATGTGTTACTATTCACGACCATGAAGGTAGTAGATCTTCATGGTCGTGAATAGTAACGCATCTGTAATTGACTTCAGATAGTTACCATCAGGTGGATTACATGCTCTTTTGATCTTTTCCTACTACTATTTAAAAAAATCTAACGTTGGAAAAGCGACGCAGTTGATCGCACAGCGGTGGCAAGTGACCACCAGCACGGGCGCGAAGGTGGCCACGTTGATCGCGTAGATCTCGCTGGTCCGCGTGCCGGCTAGTAGCAAACGCTTATCACCACGCATGGTTGGAGACTCCATCAGCTCCAGCGACGTGATGCTGCCGTCCAGCTTCGTTGACTTCAGCTGCAAAAGAGGTACTAATCAAGAATCTTGTGTTGTTGAAGGCTCACTTTTATATGAGGCGACCGACTTAGTTCTCGTGGGTAGCAACGCATCTATGATTGAGTTCAGATAGAATCACCGTCCTATACGAAGTTGCTAACACATGTCCATGGACAGCAGTGACCAATTACCATCAGGTGGCTTGCATGCTCTTTTGCTACTTTTAAATTATAAAAAAAAAAACTAAGCTTTCATTACGAAGGGAGGAATCGCTGTGATAATTCCGTCTGTTATCATTCGATTGAAGGTAATCTTTTTGGCCATCGTATGGATGTTTTGAGTACATCCAATACGTTTTAGCGTTGGTGTGTCTTTCTCTGTTAAACAATTGGAGCAGCGTAGTGCAGTACGTTCCAGTATAACTTTGAAGATATTGGAGCCCAGGAGAAGCACATACAAGATTTAGTACTAGTCTTATCTAATGACGTCTCATATGGGGAAGAGATATAATGACCAGGTAAAGAGACGGTAAAGCGTCCGTGATCAATGAATTTGCGACTAGTAGTACAATGTTTAAAGGTCATCATCATTATATACTTACAGCTCTGAAGTGCGGCTTGTTCGGATCCAAGACTTTGCCCTTCGGGAAATCGCCTTTCCAGTTGATCTCATCCAGGATGTCAATTGTACCGTCGCCCGCACCGACGATCAGGCAACCGTCGTCCATTATCAGTATAGATTCTATGCCTGGAGGAATTTGGGAGAAACAGCTACAATCAATCCAAATAAGTGTAATTTCAAAATAACTGTTGATTTCTGAGCTCATATGTATATTTGTAAATTAACAAAATATCAATGTACATAATTCAGCTTGTTTCGTATGGGCTGAATGGAATATGGGCGAATGAATGAACTAATGGAAATTGATTTTAATAAGACTTTAATGCAAAAGCACTTTAGATGGAGTGCTTCACACTTATCTGTAATGAAATGTAATGTAATTATCTGCCACGTATTTCAGAGCACAAGATTGAGCGAGCTACACATTTCAGAGCAATTACTGCCTAATAACAGCAGTTTTATGCGCTCCTGTATTCTGATCTGAAGGGTGTAGTACGGGAGACATAGTTATTCGAGGCATATTAATTTAGTCCTCAGGGGTACAAACAGCATCTGTTGCAGATGTCTATGGGTAGCAGTGGGCACTTACAATCAGATGGACTGCATGCTCGTTTGCTACTTCCATATTACAAAAAAATCCGTTTATTATAGTTTATACTCATATCATACTATCACACTAAAAATCAACATAATACCTATATACAATAGCTACGTAACTGAACTTAAGCAACATTTAGGCTATTTTATTTACAATGTAGTGTAGGCCTTTACAGAATGGAAATATATCATGCATCGAACCTTGGCTATAACATGAAGATTCCGGCCGCTTGCCCTTTCTCCAAGGGCCGCATTTGGCAAGGCAACCCAACAGAGATGGTTTGCAGTGAGCCACCGATGCCGCTGGGTCCGATGGATAGTTTATTGAAAACTTTATCATGTCTCCGGTTCTAAAAAAATGTATAAGTACTTAGTATAAACTGTTTAAACCTCCATTGATTTCACCTTTTTGCGTATATAAAATTTGAGTGCATACAAGTATGTAATGTTAACAGTTGTAAGGTGCGATTCTAAGGCATGGCGTAGCGTTTCAATTTCTAATTCTAACATTTCCATTTTTTGCCAACTGCTCCAAGCGATCATGGGTTGTATTGACTACTAACTTTAACCTTACTAAGACTTTTAACTAAATCACTTTATAAGCTCAGTTTGATTTTGGGCAGTCAAAATATTTTATTATCCGATCTAAAGCTACGTTTGTATATATGTATATTTAATTAATGATTTCCAGGCCAGGCCAGGATTGTATTAGGTCCATAATACATGAAAGCATACGTGGTGCCAGCGTATCCGTAGGCGTCGTCCTGGCTGACGGCAATACAACGGACACTCCGCCGCAACTTGCCGAGTGTGACGTCCGCGACATCTAACGCCTTGCTTTCCATTCGAATATTCCATACGCGTAGGTTACCTAGCCAACGAGAGGGTAGATATTATAGCTGTATGTGATGAGGAATCAAGAGACAGGGTTCCATGCAAAACTGTAGCTTATAAAGCTACAGTTTTGCATGGAACTTGTATCAACAAGCGAAAGGAATGCTATATGAATAAAGTTTCTTTTATTACATTCCTCCAGTTTGTGCTTAAAATACTTATAACTGGAAATAAAGGCAGGTGGATTACGGTTGCCAGTAATATCACTACACCTATTTTTGTTTTGCAAAAGCAGTACTTATGTAGGATTAAGAACGCTAAGTCGGAATCCACCTGGACATCCGGTTATAAACTTCAAACAGGATAAGAGTCCAACATAAGGTCACAGATACGTTGCCACCACTGGAGACTCAGTTTGAAAGACCGTGTCCGGTCCATGGATTTCGAATATAAAAAGGTTGAGAATAATAATAATTTAAGATATTGAATTAACTCACAATCTCCACCAGTCACAAATGAGTTGACTCTCAACGTAAGCGGAGTGAGAGTCATAGCGTCGCCGGTAGTGAGCTTCGAGGCCGCAGCGGTGCCGGTAGCGGCGCCCGCCACGCAGTCCCACAACACCACGCAGCCGTCGTCGCGCCCGCCCAGCGAGATCATGTAACGCTCGTCGGAAGAAAACGCTAATGATTCTACTCGCACCTGGGGAATGTTACGAATTGTACAAGAGTAGAGCTCGAGTCTACCTCACGATGACGACAAATACGGAATCAACGGGGTCCTCCAACGGTGTTTGGAGTCCGACAACAGCAGTCGACGAAATAAATAGGGGTCGGCTACGAAATGTGAACATTGTTCTAATTTTACGGGATTCGGAATAAGTACTCGACATAATCGACAAAAAAAACGAAACAGGAAATGAAGAATTTTTCTTTTCTCACCTGATATGGGTAATTGTCTATACTCCCCCCACCCTTTTATATGCCTGCGCTAACTGGCATGTAAATGTCATACGTCTAAAATAGAAAATTAGTAGCTCTCCCTTAAGACTAAGTACGAACGCCTAATACTTTAGTTTATCATACTTATCAAATCAAAATACAACAGCGTAAATAAATAGTCTAGTAGTATTGTAGTCTAACTACATCGGGTTTTACCATTGTTAAACTCCCAATGATATTAGGTGCCCGGTTGTAATTTACAGAATTTATTAGAAGAAAAACCTACCTTGTGTAACTCATGGCTTCCAAGCAGGACCTTTTTCCTAAAGTCCCAAACCTTCGCAGCCGCCTTGAACCCGATGTGGTTTATCTGTCCGGAGCCGACATACGTTCCCTTAGGCGATACGGCTACCGTTGAAACACTATTTGTGTGGCCGCTGAGAAAGTACATCTTCTTAGTCTTCCACTCCTGGATGCAAACTTTGTTGCCCATGGGGTAGACAATGTGGTTTCCATCTGGGTGAACCTTCAAGCCCCGTATTGCTGAACCTATTACAATCGTATGTTGGTGTTAAATACCTAGAAGCCGACTAATTCGGTATTAGGTTTTTTTTTGTATAGTTTGGAAGTAGCAAACGAGCATGCAGCCCACCTGATGGTAAGTGGCTACTTCCGCCCATGGACATCTGTAAGCAACCCTAGGTTCTTACCTAGGGTTGCTTACAGATGTCCAAAGTCTCACCTAAGGTTAGCCACAGATGCGTTGCTACCCCTGAGGACTACGATGGAATGCCTCGGAAAAGTATGTCTCCCTTACCACACCCTTCAGACCAGAACACAACAGCGCATAACACTGTTGTTATGAGGCAGAAATGGGTGTGGCGGTGATGCTTCCGGAGTCGAACCTCAAAGAGTTCTACCACCTTGATAGGTAAGTGATCATAGCATTCCATAGACTTTTGCAGCCTACTAATAGGATTACAAAACTTTAGCCGGTTTAAAAGTTTCTTTAATGATTGTAACGTAGGATGCTGAATTGATTTTCACGAAATATACTCTATGTACTCTACTCTAAGTATGTATGTACCATCCCGAGATGGTACATACGTACATAGAGTAGAACATATCATATCACTGTTTCAAGTTAAATATAGGCATAAAGCTGCTCCTTTTTTGAATAATTTAAGAGTACCATAAAACTGAACGTGAGTTAGCGTAAGAGGTCCTGTATTAGTAATTTATTGGGTGTTGCGCGCTGCGTGGTTAAGAGGTCAAGGAGTATCGTTGAGACATGATTGATACATATTTGAGGTTAAATAGATTGGTAACGAAATAAATTGCGTTTAGATAAGTAGGTAAGCAGCGTACCTACATGTTAGACGTGACTACAATAGAGATAAAATTACTTACCGTCAAAACCTATGATAGCATATGGCTCCAGATTCTTCACATCCATTTTGTCCTTAAAAAGGCTTTATAATGGTAGAAATATAAAAATTGTTATTGTAAAATAGTAAGTAAACTTTGGCAACGTAAGCTTGGCGGTTGGCTTCAACTTTGTTTGGTTTGACTTTGGTTGCCAAGGCAACATTGACAACCATAGATCGTTTTCTACAAAGTTATTGTAAATTTCTGAAACAATCTATTTGAAATGAGGTTGAATGAATATTAAAAGATAATGGCAACTTACTAAGGGTATAATATATTTTACTTTATAGCTCGTAGTTACATAGTTTGTACCCTATTCTACTACCTTCAGGCACTCACAATCATCATAGATATGTTGTTACCCTAGAGGACAAGATGAAACCCTGTCCTTAAGTTTCCCTGCCTTATCACTGGTATAAGTAGATAGTAATAAAGTCTCATAGTGTAAAATCAAAAAACGTGGGAGTGTTTGGCTGATTTTTTCTGTTAATGCATAAATTATTTACTCTATACAGGAAAACACATCATAAAAGATTAATAGAAAAGCTGGCCAAAATATGCAATATGTGATATTCTGGTATTTGATGTTGTTAGTCTGCAATTGAAGCCAAAATTTGAATTATAAAACATATACTAAATATAAATTTACTTTAAGTATTTCAAGAATAATTATTGATGTATAAGACTCTTTTTTTCTATATAAAAATACCTATATTCATTATCAAAATAAGTAATAAATAACATTAGATATGGTAGGTTGCTTAATAAAACAAATTAATGTATCATAATTTTATATTAATTTATTAATACAATCAGACATTTAAATCAGTCAAAACAGTTTGTTTACTAATATTTAAATGGTGTACATTACATTTAATTATAGAAACTGTCAGTCGTAGGACTGCATGTCAGAAGTAAAATCTTCACAAACTTGCAAATATTATATCTGGGTCTTTGAATATAAGTTATTGTACAAAGTGTTTGTGACAAATACATTTAAAATATATAACTGTATTAACATATATTTATATGGATATATGTTAATACAGTTATCTGACACACACACATTTATATATATGTATCATCAGCATGATGGTCACATAAGCCCATCCAAAAACTGCTTAAGTTTTCACATCAACAATGATAAAAATTCTTTCAAACATCTAAACAATAATATTATTACTACAATGACACTCTTACATTATTATTAAATGGAAATATTGATCTAATGTAAATGGTACAGTATCGTAATTTGTACAGTACAATGAGGTTTAAAGCTGGTAATTCATTGGTCACTCTCTGATATAACAAATGTGTGGTGAGTGTGCCACAAGGCACCTAACTAAAATACTACCTATACTTAACAAGCCCATACACATGTTTTACAAATAATCGAAAATATAAAGGAGTTGAGGTGATAAAGGCCATTTTCTGCACATCCGGCACTCAAAAAATTTGTTTCTATTTTGGACTATTATTGAAAAAAAAATGTTTTTTATTTGTTTTCTTACAAAGCATTCCATGAACCATGTTAACCATCTTTAATTCTCAGTAATCATACATATTATAAGCTCATATATGAGTATTCATTTTTATTATTCGGGTCTTGAAACGCTTTGTATAAGAAAAAAGAGATGATTCAAAAATGTTTTTATTCAAGTGTGTGAAGGACCTAAAATAGCCATATGAACCCACCAGGTTCTTATGTTTATATTGTCATAACACCATAAAATTAATTAATAAGTCCACTATAACAGTTGCAGTTATTGAACCTAACCACAATTGATGACAAGTCAACATTGTGAGATATAATCATACATCAATCAATTGTAGTACAGGAAGAGATCCTTATTTGTGGGGGTTTACGTTCTGCCCATGTGGCATGAATACAGAAAACATGAATGACCAGTTGTACTCAAAATGTGCTATCACTATAACAGAGGGCATAGAATCGGTTTACTTGTACAGACTACAGCTGCAAAGGAAGCAATTTTTTAGATGCAAATAAAAAACAGTCAGTTTTTGTACATGCAAATATTAAAAACGCTAATGCTGAAACTGTGAATAAGAAGCTCTGACTGTGTTAAGTTTTATATAATGGAAGTACAAGTTGGATAATTCAATTATAAATAGTGTCCGACCAATGCTTTATCCATATTCAGCCAAAATATCTTCAGCAAAAACTTCGGCTTTGGCCAAAATTTAAACCGAAGCTGAAGCTTCTAGCCAGCACCTAAATTGAGCGAACTATAACGAATACACAATTCCATAATAGTGATGGTGAATCACAAAGGTAAGTGAAAACTTGCATCAATGCGATTGTGTATGAAATTAACATAATTCAAATTGTTATCATTTTAGTGAAGGGGCAAATATATTACTATCAGTTCAACAAAACAAAAATAATTTAAATAAAAATTGTTACAGCATTCAGTTTTAGTCAATTTTGAACTGAATTCATTATGGTTTTTGAACATTCAGCTTCAGCGGCGAATTATCAGCTTCAGCTTCAGCTTTGGCAAAAAATCGACCTTAGTCGGACACTAATTATAAAAGACAATTTGTGTTTTACTACTTAACTGGATTTGTGTATTATAATGTCACTTTCGCACTAAACATTTTCTTCTGACTGACTTTGCTTTCTCATCAATCTGATCCTTCATCAATTCAGCTATGCGTTTAGCATCATTAATCATGAACTGTTTTACCACAGATAGCATTTCTGAGAGCTGAAATGAGAAAATATAAATAATTATAATAACATCCAAATACATTAGCCCAACAGTCCATTAATGCTAGACATAGCAAACAAATATGCAATCCATCTGATTGTAATTGCCACCCATAGACATCTGTAAGTATCTTTATATAGAACAAAGATTATATGTGAAGTCAATAACAGATACATTGTAAGTCCAGAGGACTAAGATCATATGAAAGTGGGTCAATAATCACACCCTTTCATTGAAACGCAAGAACTGCTGCTCAGTCGAAATAGGTGTGACGGTAATACCATCTGTGTGAAACCACCACCTAGCAAAGGTGTTTAATATCATAAATAACAACTAACCAGGAGATCATTTTCATTCTTTCCAAGTTGAACAAAAGCACATTTGGCAGCGTGGCTCTTATGCTCCGCCCAAGGGTCATCACTAGCTTCCCAACCGTCCAGCTCTTTCCCACAAAGGAAACATTTAGCCGCGTCGGCATCATCGGCGCCCGTCGCTACGGAATAGAAGCCAGCCTCCGCCATGTTACGCACATTGCACTTGTCTTTATCACTAAACGGCCATTTCTTGAAAGTTTTTACACGCTCCTCAACTAGGTATAAAGGAAGGCTTTCGATCATTTTGTTGTCTATCCAATCTTATTTATTGAATTAAGACGTTACTTCTATTCTATTTCAAATTTTAAACCAGGTGACAATAGCTGTCGTGATGACAGTGATGAGTGATGACACAAAAGCGTTTGGATTTTTCTCTTCATTGATACAGCTAAAACCGAATTACATATTTTAGTAAATTGCAATAACTAAACGTTTTTTATACTGAAATCATTTGTGTTAAAAGTTAGAAAAAAATGATTAAACAAATGGCATAATAAATGAAAACTGTAAGTAGCCTAGATACAATAAATACAATATTTATAAATTGCATTTCTTGTTGCTTTTCAAATGACAGGTGGCAGTTTTGCCTGACTCCATTTCGTTCCAAAATACCTATCATTCGTTCACTTCATGTGCAAGCTCTAGTCAGCAAGGCGCCAGCCAATCGAATCTGAGCGAAGTCCGCGATAAGCCAGCTTGTATTGTTGGTGTTCAATTAGAAATAGAAAGTATTTGTGAAGAATTTCTTTGTGAATTGCGTTCTCATAACATAAACGCGTTATCTATTTAAAATATCCTTAATCTTAAATAATCTGTACAAATAAGTGATATACAGTACGGAGCTTCCGAACATTAAACGAATAAAGTGCCTACATTTTTAAGTCTTTTGTTATTTCTAAGAACTAGATTGACTTTCGTTTGTTTTTACCGTGTGTTTAGTGTTTTGTACGAGTCTTGAGATGGTCCGAGCTGTTTTCTAGCATTGTCCCGTCCAGTACAACCTTTTGGTAAGAATTGTTGATGTATATATATAATTTATTTTTGTTTTTATTACGATGTCGAAACTCGAAACCAATTGACGCCTCGACGACCTTAATAATGAGTGGAACGTAAAGAATCAAGCGTGTTTTTTTTTTGTGTTAGCTGAGTCGAATGTGATTATAATTTTGAATTTTCTCTTTATATACCGTTGTCCTCTTTATCTATTTACATATTGCTTACGATTAGCATTGAAAAAAAAAACATTCTCAAGTACTTTTAATTTGTTGTTTGTAGAAGTTAGGTACTGTTAATTTTGTTCCAAAGGACATTTTAAACCATATGATGTGGATGTTTTTTTTTTAAGGCATGGATCTATTTTCAACATTTAATCTATGATAAATATGAATTTAGTATAATTACACTATCTTATTTTTTTTATGGGATAAATTGATGAAACATTTTTAACAGATGAGTGATAAGGACCTTTGTGCTGTTTTTTTTCTCCTTAAAGAAATATATTGCAAAGTTGTGGTGGATTTTTATTGATATTCAAACATAATTATATACAGGATCTACTTTATAAAGATTTTTGATTTAATTTGCTTAAATCAATTGAAAACTTGTAATTAATACCTGTGTTGATTGTTTTTGTAAAAAATAATACATTGATGTATTATTTGAATGTTAAAATGATATTTAACATTATGTTAAAATTGTAAATGGTCCTAATTTTACAAGATAGCGATCTGGGCTAGCCAAACATTTATGTAATTCATGGTTACTTCCTCCTACAACTTTGGGTATATCTCAAATAGTATTAAAATCCTAAGGTCTTATCAATTTGTTGCTACAAATAACCCGAGGAGTAAGTTTTGATGCCTCTTCTATACCCTAGGACAAGGGTTGGAAACAAAATTTTAAAGTTTTTAAAGAGCCACAATTTTCTATTTGTCAACAATAAATAGCTTGTTTATGCTAACTTTATTATTCCATATGGAAGTAAAGAGCTGTAGCTTCACACCCAAAGAGCCGCATAGGGCTCCTGCCCTAGGATACACACTAGCCTTCGCAGTCAAACCATCATTGGTGTTAAGTATAACAGTATGTGGTTTGTGGAATGTCCTATGCACCTAGGTTGCAGGTATGAGTTAATATCAAGCTGACTACATTACTTGCAATGATAAATATTGAATAAATTGCCTCATAATTGTTTCTGGGTATCCTTGATGTTTACTTTTCACAGTTTAATTAATCAGAGTAGAATAAATTCAATGTAGTTAAAATGTTTCGTTTATGACTATTACATAGTATGATGTCTATAATAAATAATCTGACATTAACATAAGCTTAGGTAACTAAATAAAATAATAAATAACATAGCAAAATGCCTGTTGCCATTTTGTATAGTGGTAATAGGTATAATAAAGGTGTAATAAAGTAAAAATTGTGATCTTATTTAAAGCCAATGCAAAAAGCGTTGGATTTAAAACGAACGCGTTACTTTTTTTAGCATATTAATATTGTCTACAGTGAGCTTACGTAAAAAACATCGCACATTGGAATTTTCTAGATTCGACGTATCTTCGCTCGATTAGCGCCAACTGCTCATGTCCCAACGTAAATTTATTTCCATCACATCTATGAGATTAAAAAGTAAACTATAAAATATTCACTGTAAAGATCAAACTGGCATAAGGTCCATTCAAACTTAAATAGAATGGAACGTCTAGTTGAAGTCGATCTCGGTTACGTGAGTATAATTACCACGTTATACCATGATTGCTACGTAATGCCACTAGCCATACTGTATCCTTCGGGATAGGTCAGTGCTGCTCTAATACAGAAACAGGCGTTGCAATGCCTTACGGCAGACGAACGACCGAGAGTTCTTTCATCCCCGACTCAACGATTTTTCGATAAATCTTTTTGTACATAAAATAAAGTTGTGTTGTATTTATTTTAATCAGTAGATCAGAACCGCTTATAAATTTAGTTTAAAATCTTTTTTGAGATTGAATTAGCAATTTAGCATGTAGTCCATCGGATGGTAAATGACACTGCGGCTCATGGATACCTATCTAACAAACTCAATGTGGAATACCGTTTCTTCATGATGCCAATCACAGATGCGTTGCCACTCCTGAGATAAAGATGGTCGCCTCATTTGTGAGCAAGTCGGCCTCCACGCCTATCTACTATGTGAATAGCCTGCTGAAATCATGCCGTTTTATTGATACTTTAATTTTCGCAACTACAATCAGACAATCGATCAAACTTAAGATAATAAGCGATATCGAAGGTATGCAGTATCAGATTAAATTTTCCGGTACTTTGTCCTGAAATCAAATCAAAGACTTATGATATCACAAAACGTTAATATTTGTTGATAAAACATTAGGGGTACTATGAAATTATTCTACCAACATTACGCGGCAGATCGCCGTTAAATATTCCATGTCAAAGGTGACCTTACGTTGAACAATTTGTGACTGAAAATGGTTTTTAAAAGTGCAAAAAGAGCTCTTCTTCAATACTCGAGAGGTTTTCGTGTCTTTGATGTTAATGTCCGTGAGTGACTTACTTTAGGCGTCTGTCTATAACTATATAATGTTTCCTGTTTTGCTCAACACTGAAAACTGTAATAATAACAATGATAAATAATGCTTTCTTCAATCATAACTCCCCATTAGGATTTTTCTTTAGTGACGTGGGTGCCATGAAAACATATAAATACGAATACAAAGAAAAATATCGAGACCCAAAACAGAAATCAAAATGTATCATTGAGATATCTGTTTGGCCGGAGACAGAACCAGGAATCGTTCGAAGGCGGTATCGCTACGCCATGCGGGTCGTCAATGATGAAATGTCTGCTGGAATACATGGAATAATTTTAGACGAAACATATTTAGATAAATGGTAAATGAAAACTGTTTGCTTTCGCATTTGATTTCCACGACTCGTCACAGCGAAGTGCGGCTATGTTTACATTTCATTTGGCACTGTTACCGCAGCTAACATTAACATTGAAGG